>JARQOC010000005.1:281887476-281934688 GCA_033576535.1 Allobates femoralis
AATCCCAAAACCCAACGCCCGCTTCACTGTGCAGCAGCACACTGCGTCAAGGAGCCTCCTACCGCTGCCGCCCCCTCCTCTGCACCGCCCCTCGCTTCCTCTTACAACGGCGGTGACTGCCTGTGTTCCACGGTGGAACGCATTTAGCAGGCTGGTGCCGCCTTCTCCACAATAGGAGTAAGCGGCACTTCCTGCTTTATGTGTTCCACAGTGGAACACAGGCAGTCACTACCTCCTCCTGTGTCCCAGTTTTGGCAAGGAGAACGGAGCTGCGGGGAACTAGGAGAGGTAAGTACAGATTTATTTTTTATTGTGTACACGCTGGCCAGAGGATTATGGTGGAGGAGGGGGCTGTATGGTGAGCTGTGAGGTTTCACTATGATATATAGAAGGCTGAGAGGCTGCATTATACAGTCATGGCCAAAAGTTTTGAGAATGATACAAGTATTAATTTTTACAAAGTCTACTGCTTCAGTTTTTCTAATGGCAATTTGCATATACTCCAGAATGTCATAAAGAGTGATCAGCTTAACACTAGAAGTCCCAGAGAGGGGTCATTTAATATTTCTACATTTGGAACCCAGAGACGGGTCGAATGACCTGAAGGATTTTAGGCCACATTTACAAATGAAAGGATGCTAATTGGAGCCATCAGAGTTGTCAGTTTGGACTAGGGGTCATTTGACCCTTTCGGAACTTCAGGGGGAAGCTCGAAATTTCTGGGACTTCTAGTGTTAACAGCAATTATTTGCTAAGTCAATATTTGCCTAGAAAATGAACTTTAACCCCCAAAACACATTTTAACATCATTGAAGTCCTGCCTTAAAAGGAGCAGCTAACAACGTTTTAGTGATTGCTCCATTATCACAGGTGTGGGTGTTCATGAGGACAGGGCTGGCGAACAATCAGTCATGATTAAGTAAGAATGACACCACTGGACACTTTAAAAGGAGGCTGGTGCTTGGTATCATTGTTTCTCTTCAGTTAACCATGGTTATCTCTAAAGAAACACGTGCAGCCATCATTGCACTGCACAAAAATGGCCTAACAGGGAAGAGTATCGCAGCTACAAAGATTGCACCTCAGTCAACAATCTATCGCATCATCAAGAACTTCAAGGAGAGAGCTTCCATTGTTGTCAAAAAGGCTCCAGGGCGCCCAAGAAAGACCAGCAAGCGCCAGGACCGTATCTTAAAACTGTTTCAGCTGCGGGATCGGACTACCAGCAGTGCCGAGCTTGCTCAGGAATGGCAGCAGGCTGGTGTGAGTGCTTCTGCACGCACTGTGAGGCGGAGACTCTTTGAGCAAGACCTGGTTTCAAGGAGGGCAGCAAAGAAGCCACTTCTCTCCAGAATAAACATCAGGGACCGACTGATATTCTGCAAAAGGTACAGGGAGTGGACTGCTGACGACTAGGGGAAAGTCATTTTCTCTGATGAATCCTCTTTTCGATTGTTTGGGACATCTGGAAAACAGCTTATTCGGAGAAGAAGAGGTGAGCGCTACCACCAGTCTTGTCTCATGCCAACTGTAAAGCATCCTGAAACCATTCATGTGTGGGGTTGCTTCTCAGCCAAGGGAATCGGCTCACTCACAGTCTTGCCTAAAAACACAGCCATGAATAAAGAATGGTACCAGAATGTCCTCCAAGAGCAACTTCTCCCAACCGTCCAAGAGCAGTTTGGCGCCCAACAATGCCTTTTCCAGCATGATGGAGCACCTTGCCATAAAGCAAAATGGCTCAGGGAACAAAACATAGAGATTTTGGGTCCATGGCCTGGAAACTCCCCAGATCTTAATCCCATTGAGAACTTGTGGTCAATCATCAAGAGACGGGTGGACAAACAAAAATCAACAAATTCTGCCAAAATGCAAGCATTGATTATGCAAGAATGGGCTGCTATCAGTCAGGATTTGGTCCAGAAGTTGATTGAGGGCATGCCAGGGAGAATTGCAGAGGTCCTGAAGAAGAAGGGTCAACACTGCAAATATTGACTTGCTGCATTAACTCATTCTAACTGTCAATATAACCTTTTGGTACTCATAATATGATTGCAATTATATTTCTGTATGTGATATAAACATCAGACAAACACAAATAAAAACCAGAGGGCAGCAGATCATGTGAAAATATAATTTTGGTGTCATTCTCAAAACTTTTGGCCATGACTGTACTACATGGAGGGCTGTGAGGCATTATTATACTATATGGAGCACTATGGGGGTGCATTATGCTATATGGAGGGTTCTGGGATTCATTATACTATATGGAGGACTATGAGGTGCATTATAAAATATGGAGCGCTATGGGGGTTGCATTATACTATATGGAGAACCATAAGGCTGCATTATACTATATGGAGGGATATGAGGCTGCATTATGCTGTATGGAGGGCCTTGAGGCAGCATTATACTATATAGAGGATAATGGGGGTGCATTATAATATTTTGATTACTATGGGGGATAATGGGATCCCTTATAATACATAGATGACTACAAGAGTACATTGTAATATATGAAGGAATATGGGGATGCATTTTAATGATTGGAGGACTATGGTGGTGGGAGGGGAAGACCATATATACCAGGATAAGGGACATATATGCACGGGGCCCATACATCTGACCAATGTGTGTACATGCGGAGTGTGAGAGGTGGGAGGGGGCCAGGTCTAAATTTGGCGCGCGCGCGCACACACACACACAATATATACAAACACACACAGCGCCTCCCACTAAACATTGAAGAGATGGAGACAACATTTTGTCAATGATTATCTCTTTTTTTTATACCAGAAAAAAAAACCTTAAGGGGTTAAACAGTCATGTCAGGTAGGCCATCTGTCCTGTGAACACAATGAACACTAAGGCTGGCTTCACACTTGCGGACCCCTCCGCAGCATCCTGCGGAGGGGAACCACAAGCTGAGCGCAGGCACTGTGAGTCCTTATGTTTAACATGGGGACGCAGGTGCCTGCGCACGGGTGCAGATTGGTGTACGCACCCATTGCCCACCATGTATGATTTGTACGCAGGCGGATGCAAGCGCACAAATCATACATTCTCATCCGCACCAGGAATGCGACATGTCACGTTCAGGGTGCGGACGAGAATGTATGATTTGTGCGCATGTATCCGCCTGCGTACAAATCACATATAGCAGTGAATGGGTGCACACGCCAATCTGCACCCGAGCACAGGCACCTGCGTCCCCATGTTAAACATAGGGACCTCCAGTGCCTGTACTCGGCTTGCGGATCCCCTCTGCAGGACACTGTGGAGGGGTCCACAAGTGTGAAGCCAGCCTTAGTGCCGACTTCCTATATATACTCTATACAATTATTGAAGCTGCTGCTACATCGCTCCACGTTTTGCCTAAAATCCTATTCCTTACCCAACAACAGCTCTATTCTCCCGCTGTAGAGTTCCTGAATCCTAATACTCTGAGATGATCACTGATAATAACAAGCTGCCTCTCCTACTACACAGACCATATATGCCAGATGAGGTCAGGAATGTTAACCCTAGGACATCATTCACTGCTGGTCTTGTGCTCACTGCCCTAAGGAAGAAACAATGTGTGTTTCTTTAATTGGGAGAAGGAACTTCACAGCTCTGTGTATACATCACTTATCTCCTGGCTGCTCCCCCCAGACCAGAGTCACACTCAGGAGCTGCCAGCAGAGAAAAAAAACAACACGGCTCTCTGGCTCGTTCACATCAAAGAGCGGCTCTTATCATTCACATCAAAGAGCCGGCTCAATGTGTCGGCTCTTTTGCGAACGACACATCACTACACGCAACTATCCTTCGGCTGCCAGTCTGTGCTGTCTGTAGTTAATGTAATCACTGCACAAGTACAACTCGAAGGTATGCGTAAGGTAAATCTTCATTTATAGTGCTTGGTGATGTGGCAGATGGCGTTTCGGCCTAATATAGGCCTTGATCACATAGTCGCCCGGATGGTTTTTGCATCAAGGTAAAGCAGTCATGCCCTTGTCGGTTCGGCTGTATACCATGGTTAATTCTTTAGTTAAAAACAGGAATAGTGTCTCACGGTCGCGCTGCTGCTTCAAAGAATGCACTGGGAAGCCATTGCTTTAACCATCACCTCCTCCTCCACACTCTACCAACGCGTTTCGGTGCACACCTTGTTGAATGTACCCTGAGGAAGGTGCAAGGTGTGCACTGAAACGTGTTGGTAGAGTGTGGAGGAGAAGGTGATGGTTAAAGCAATGGCTTCCCAGTGCATTCTTTGAAGCAGCAGCGCGACCGTGAGACACCATTCCGGTTTTTAGCTGTTTGGTTCCCACGTGCATGTGGCAGTGGAGGTTCTGCAGCAGCTGTTACTCAGGTGTTCAAGCTGGTTGTGGGTTATCACAACCAAACCAGGTGAGCAAGCAAATTTTAGCTCTTGTTTCGTGTGTGTCGCTGGTGATAAGGCAGAATGTGCGCCTCTCTTTGTCTCCTTGATTTTAATTATAGATGGTTAATTCGTTAACAGGGTATTGTAGTATCACTGGTCCTTCATGGTCACTTGAGGGATGGTGCCGGATCACTTGTGGAGCTATTACGCCATGGAGAGTTGGTGGCACAGTGACACCTCAGTGTCTGAGCATGGAGTGAGGTGTGAGCACCCACCACTGTGCCACCAACTCCCCATGGAGTAATAGCTCCACAAGTGATCCGGCACCATCCCTCAAGTGACCATGAAGCACCAGTGGTACTACAATACCCTGTTAAACAAATCACCCATAGGATAACTTACACCACTTGATGGTATACAGCCAAACCTATAAGGACATAACTGCTTTAACTTAATGCAAAAACCATCTGGGTGACCATGTGATCAAGGCCTATATTAGGCCGAAACGTCACCTGCTGCATCACCATGCACTATAAATGAAGATTCACCTTAAGCATACCTTCGACTTGTACGTGTGCAGTGATTACATTAACTATTGATCATGGAACCATTGGCTCCTTTCACTAAGGACCAGAACATCAAAAGGTTGAGTGCTAGCCATCGAATCCTACTAGTCTGTGCTGTCTGGTTGCTCTGTATGGACTAGTGATGGGCAGTCCGGATCTCTCCTCTGTACAATGTCTCCTCACTCTACACATGTACAGGGATCTAGTGATCAGTATAGACTCTTCACCCTCTGACATCTCCAGCTCTCCCCTGTACAGTGTCTCCTCATTATATACATGTACAGGGATCTAGTGATCAGCATAGACTCTTCACCCTCTGATGTCTCCAGGTTTCCTCTGTACAGTGTCTCCTCATTCTACACAAATACAGGGATCTAGTGATCAGTATAGACTCTTCGCCCTCTGATGTCTCCAGGTCTCCTCTGTACAGTGTCTCTTCATTCTACACATGTACTGGGATCTAGTGATCAGTATAGACTCTTCACCCTCTGATGTCTCCAGGTCTCCTCTGTACAGTGTCTCCTCATTCTACACATGTACAGGGATCTAGTGATCAGTATAGACTCTTCACCCTCTGATGTCTCCAGGTCTCCTCTGTACAGTGTCTCCTCCTTCTACACATGTTCAGGGATCTAGTGATCAGTATAGACTCTTCACCCTCTGATGTCTCCAGGTTTCCTCTGTACAGTGTCTCCTCATTCTACACAAATACAGGGATCTAGTGATCAGTATAGACTCTTCACCCTCTGATGTCTCCAGGTCTCCGCTGTACAGTGTCTCTTCATTCTACACATGTACTGGGATCTAGTGATCAGTATAGACTCTTCACCCTCTGATGTCTCCTGGTTTCCTCTGTACAGTGTCTCCTCATTCTACACATGTACAGGGATCTAGTGATCAGTATAGACTCTTCACCCTCTGATGTCTCCAGATGTCCTCTGTACAGTGTCTCCTCATTCTACACATGTACTGGGATCTAGTGATCAGTATAGACTCTTCACCCTCTGATGTCTCCAGGTCTCCTCTGTACAGTGTCTCCTCATTCTACACAAGTACAGGCATCTAGTGATCAGTATAGACTCGTCACCCTGTGATGTCTTCAGCTCTCCTCTTTACAGTGTCTCCTCATTCTACACATGTACAGGGATCTAGTGATCAGTATAGACTGTTTTTTAGCATTCCTGTGTCCTCAGATTGTCAGCTCCTGTGATCAGGGCTCTCTCCTCCTTTGTTACTTTCTATCTGTCAATGGTCCCTTCTTAGTAAGTGTTTAGTAAGTGTTGTGATATCTGCTGCTCTGTATAGGAATAGAATTCTGTCAGCAGGATTATTACTATACAGTACAGCCCCGTCCATATTGTCACTGTGACGCTGATTACACTGCGCTGTCTTCTCCTCTCATGTGCTCTCTTCTTTGCCTGTGTGATCTCTCTCTGCCCCCTGTGCGCTCTCTTTGCTCCTCACTGTGCGCTCTCTTTGCCCCGCACTGTGCTCTCTCTGTCCTGCACTTTGCGCTCTCTCTTCCCTGCCCGCGTGCACGCTCTCTGCCCCGTGAGCTCTCTCTGCTCCTGTGCGCTTTCTCTGCCCCGTGCACTTTCTCTACCCCCGTGTGCAGGGACACACTGTCCAATGGACAGTGTGAGCCCTGAGTTCCAAGCGGCAGCAGCCAGGGGGAGCGGCATTACAGAAGGGGACGGCGCCAGCATCAGCGGCCGGCTTTATGAGAGACGGCGGCCGTGCAGCGTCCCCCGGTAAGAGGACGGCGGCGCACTGTCACTGTAGGCTGCACAGGGGCGGCGGGGCTGGAGTCTGCTAGCACTATTCCCCCCCCTCGGTCCTCAACTAAGGCTACAGGGGCGGCGGGGCTGGAGTCTGCTAGCACCCCATCCCCGGTCCTCAACTAAGGCTACAGGGGCGGCGGGGATGAGATCTGCCAGCACAACATCCCCCCCCCCCGTCCTCTATACGGCTCAGGTGGCAGGGAGGCTTGATGTACCCCAGCCCGTGCGCTCTCTTTGCCCCACACTGTGCGCTCTCTTTGCCCCACACTGTGCACTCTCTCTCTGTCCCACCCTTTGCGCTCTCTCTTCCCTGCCCATCTGCACTCTCTCTGCCCCCATGTACTCTCTCTCTGCTCTCCCTGTGCTGAGTGTAATCTTGCATGTGGGAGGAGCCCCACAGGTCCTAACCATTCCAAATGTAGCACTGCAATTCCTGTTCTTCAAGTACACAGACACCTGCAGTCAGAGGGTTAAAGAAAAAAAAATCGTCTCACTCACAGTGGAGAGCTGCCTCCAATCGTTCACAGCAGGGACCCAACTCGTTCACGAACAACACATCACTAGTATGGACGGAGACTGAGCCCTTTGACTCCATCTTAGGGTGCCCTCACACTGCGGTACTCGGGTATCATGCTTCAGGGGTAGCATCTGCTGTGTCACGGGGAGTGGTAATGTATTGTCCCGCACAGTCCAGTGTATGTTATTGTGGAGCCCACTGGGACGGGGTACTCGGTATCAGACCAGGTCGCTGCTGGGGGTTGTCACGGAGGTACTGGTCCGGACCGTGTCCCGGGTTCTCACAAGTAAAAGGGGATATATACAAAGGATACAGTTTGTCATGACGCCACCCACGGTTTGTGGTCAATGATGGGACCACCGCTGCAGCTCTTCTTCTGCCAGGAGGATGGATGGATGGGCTGCAGCCAGATGGATGAGCCCGCCGCGGGTCGGGCTGCTCCTGACAGGAATGAAAGGTTTGAAAACAGTTCTTTATCCCTGGAATCAAACACGGACACACAGGCAGGGTTCACCGGGTTTACTCGTTAGTTCTCTTTAAGCAGTTCACAGTAGTTCTTAGTACAGTTCGCTTCTTAACACGAGTTACAGGCATTCTACTCCGGTTTTCACTAAACCCCCTGCAGCCAGGTTGTCACGCTGAGACCCCTCACTCTTTCTAGTGTCCTTTCCAGGCTGTAGTTTCTCTCTTGGTGTGTCTCCGGACAGTATAGTGTGGAGCCCCAAGGGACGTGGGGTACTCGGTACCGGACCGATCTGCTGCTGGGGATGTCACTGGTGGCCTGGTCCGGACCGTGTCCCTAGGCTCGGCACAATAAAAGGGGAATATTTACAGGGGAATTTGTCACGGGTGACGCCACCCACTTGATGCGGCCAGTAATGGGGGCCGCCGCTGCTGCAGAACCTCCGGGGGTGATGTGAGGGCAGCGGAGGTGGTATAGTTCTAGTGGGGAGAACTGTATCCCCCGGGGCAGTAAGGAGTTAATGTCTGTTGTGTGTGAGGCTGTTGGAGCACACTTACTTTGCAGCTGCAAGGATCCCTCTTCCTGTGCTGGTGCTGACAGGCTGTAGCTCTGCAGGTTGAGGTCTTCTTGGTGCAAGCCTGTATAGGAGAGAGGGTCTGCAGATAGAAGCAGGCAGGAGACAATGCAGGGTTTCCAAAGCTTTACTTAAGTTGTTCTTCTTCAAGCAAGTTACAGGTTATTTGCAGTTGGTACACAGTTGCATTCTCCCTTTCCGGGTTCCCTTCTCTCCTGCAGCCAGGCTCCTCTCTCCTTGTGACCCCTCACACAGTCTTTAAGTGTGCCTTTCCGGGCTATTACTCTCTCTCTCCGTCTTACACGGGTGTATGCGGACGCTGAACAGTATGGCGGTGACTCGGGCTTCTGTGAGTCCTAGTGTGTCACTGAGCTGCCTGTTCTTTGGGTTAGGAACTCCAGCTTGAAACTAAAGCTCCCCGTCAGTGAATCTGGGGATACCGGGCGAATCGTCGGTCCCCTTCAGAGCTGACACTCTGCTCTAGCCCAGCCTGCAATAGTCTGCAGCATCAAACTACCAGGCTCCTTCCTCTGTTTCCTTCAGATATCTAGGAGGGCTTCTCCACCTGCTGTTAGTAGCTTCTGCTGCTGTCCAGGGCACGGGTACACCGTCCCTTCTCTGTCTATCACACTCCTGGTGGTTTCAGCATCTTGGATGGGCTTTTCCCCCCCATCTGGCTCGCATTGGCTCAGTACGGGTCAGCGCTCCTCAGCTTAGGCACTTCCAGGCAGCATGTGTCTTTCTGTCTCAGCTCAGCTCAGCTTCTCCTTGTCTTTGCTGCTCAGCACCATGGCTTACTCTTAGGTCTTTGCATCTCAGCTACTTCAGCCTACTAACTTCCTTCACTCCTCCCCCTCTCTATATACTTTCAGTCACCTGACCTTCTGGTGTGCCCAACCCACTCCTCATCCACCACTCCTTCTGGTCTCATATAGTCTCCGACCTCAGAGCTGGATGTGAACCCTCTCTATGCGTGGGGATGTGGGCTGTGAGGGTGTAGTGTTTACCAATTGTCCTACCTGCCTGGCTGCAGTACCCCTCTGTGGCCACCTGTACGCAGGGGCGCCACATTCTCCCGGAGTTAAACAGCGCGTCCGCGCGCGACTCGACATTGGTTACCCTGAAAACATTTTTATATTATACATAACAGTAAACATTAAGGATTCTTGGTTTCTTCCCTTCCGGGAGGCACGATTCTTGGAACGTTACATAAACTATAAACATAAGTGCATGGGTATATACTCATCATTACCCTCTTTTCTCTATAAAAGACATTATAAAACTTGCTTCGTATAAAAGTATAAAATCTCTTCTTCTTTTCAAAAAGTGCTAAAACTTTCAAAAATTCTCAAAAAGCAGCTTCAAAGTTCAAAATGCAGAGTTCGTGCATTACTTCGCATTTGCATCTGGTCTTAAAACCAAAGGGGAGCACACAAATGTGCTCAACTATATACAGTCAGAGTTTATATCATCTCATCGTCCATGATATCAATGTTCAGGTAAAACACATAAGACAGACAGGGGAATGCTAGCATTCACTCAGGTGAGGTTGGGGGATCAATAAGGAACAATGTACATTCACACTTACAGTTTCTTCTGCTTCATCTGTACTTTAAGGACCCGTGTTCACTCCTTCTTCTCCGGTTGTTTCCATGGCAGCGTCTGCGGTGCTGGGATCAGGGGCTCCGGCAGCTTCAGAAATCCTTCTGGCAGGGCTCCGAGCGGGTCAACTTCTCTCCATGGCGGATTCACTATGGGCGGCGGGGTAGTCACATCAACGAGTACAGCAGTATGGCCTTCGGCGTCGCTCGCGGCATGTCCGTGCTCTTCGACCCGGCCGGGTCGCTGTAGCCGGACTTCGTAGTTCGGGCTGCGGTCGATGTCTATCTGGATCCGGGTTCTATTAGCTTCCTGAACCCGTGTCATCCTTGGGGGCAGCCGCCGCAGTACACCCCTCCGGGTGTCTAGGACATAGGGGCCTCTTCTCCTCCTTCAGCCATCTCCTCTCGGTCACACGGGGTCTCTCCTCGGCTGGGTTCCTCCACTAAATCTTTCTGTGGGCCCTCCGGGATCACGCGTGGTCTTCCGGCTGGAGCGCTGGTTGCTGCGTCCTCCGCTTCCGTCCTCGTGTACTGGAATGGCGATTCCTTCTTTTCCGGTTGCTCGCTCCACCCCCTCTCGATGACGATTTCCATCTTCGTCGGCTTGTTAGGAGGAGGGTCTAGGGGCGGAGGCTCTTCTTTGAGAGTGACTGCTGGCTCTCCCGGAGTTAAGGAGAGCCAGGGCGGGACCTTCTTTTCGCGCCTTGGACCGGACCGGCCCACGATGGGAGGCTTAGGAACGCCCCCTCTGCACATGGCGCTAGTCCCTGGTGGCCGCCATTAGGGTCAGATTTTGGCGGGAAAAGTCTAGAAACAGTTCTTTTGGCGCACAAGGTCCAATTCTTTTGGACCGGGTAGATCCTGTTCGTGAGGCCAGGTTGTGGAGCCCCAAGGGACGTGGGGTACTCGGTACCGGACCGATCTGCTGCTGGGGATGTCACTGGTGGCCTGGTCCGGACCGTGTCCCTAGGCTCGGCACAATAAAAGGGGAATATTTACAGGGGAATTTGTCACGGGTGACGCCACCCACTTGATGCGGCCAGTAATGGGGGCCGCCGCTGCTGCAGAACCTCCGGGGGTGATGTGAGGGCAGCGGAGGTGGTATAGTTCTAGTGGGGAGAACTGTATCCCCCGGGGCAGTAAGGAGTTAATGTCTGTTGTGTGTGAGGCTGTTGGAGCACACTTACTTTGCAGCTGCAAGGATCCCTCTTCCTGTGCTGGTGCTGACAGGCTGTAGCTCTGCAGGTTGAGGTCTTCTTGGTGCAAGCCTGTATAGGAGAGAGGGTCTGCAGATAGAAGCAGGCAGGAGACAATGCAGGGTTTCCAAAGCTTTACTTAAGTTGTTCTTCTTCAAGCAAGTTACAGGTTATTTGCAGTTGGTACACAGTTGCATTCTCCCTTTCCGGGTTCCCTTCTCTCCTGCAGCCAGGCTCCTCTCTCCTTGTGACCCCTCACACAGTCTTTAAGTGTGCCTTTCCGGGCTATTACTCTCTCTCTCCGTCTTACACGGGTGTATGCGGACGCTGAACAGTATGGCGGTGACTCGGGCTTCTGTGAGTCCTAGTGTGTCACTGAGCTGCCTGTTCTTTGGGTTAGGAACTCCAGCTTGAAACTAAAGCTCCCCGTCAGTGAATCTGGGGATACCGGGCGAATCGTCGGTCCCCTTCAGAGCTGACACTCTGCTCTAGCCCAGCCTGCAATAGTCTGCAGCATCAAACTACCAGGCTCCTTCCTCTGTTTCCTTCAGATATCTAGGAGGGCTTCTCCACCTGCTGTTAGTAGCTTCTGCTGCTGTCCAGGGCACGGGTACACCGTCCCTTCTCTGTCTATCACACTCCTGGTGGTTTCAGCATCTTGGATGGGCTTTTCCCCCCCATCTGGCTCGCATTGGCTCAGTACGGGTCAGCGCTCCTCAGCTTAGGCACTTCCAGGCAGCATGTGTCTTTCTGTCTCAGCTCAGCTCAGCTTCTCCTTGTCTTTGCTGCTCAGCACCATGGCTTACTCTTAGGTCTTTGCATCTCAGCTACTTCAGCCTACTAACTTCCTTCACTCCTCCCCCTCTCTATATACTTTCAGTCACCTGACCTTCTGGTGTGCCCAACCCACTCCTCATCCACCACTCCTTCTGGTCTCATATAGTCTCCGACCTCAGAGCTGGATGTGAACCCTCTCTATGCGTGGGGATGTGGGCTGTGAGGGTGTAGTGTTTACCAATTGTCCTACCTGCCTGGCTGCAGTACCCCTCTGTGGCCACCTGTACGCAGGGGCGCCACAATAGCAGCAGCTCAGACCCCTGTGGGTCCTCGTGGTTGCCCTGTTTCCTTGAAAATAGGGCGCCCCCAGAAAGTAAGGCATACCAGGGGGTTTAATGTGCCTGCAAATATAAGGCACCCCCCTAAAATAAGACATGTCTCTATTTTATCATAATCAGCATGCCACTGATCTGAAGATAGGGGGAATACAGCTGCGACTCCTCCAGCCCGCCCCCGCCTCAAGCACATCCCCTGCTCGTGTCCTCCCGATGCCAGTCGCTGTCAGCGGTGCCTGAAATGCAGGTAGACCGGCACCGCTCTATTTTTCAAGCCCCCTGCCACTGTACCGGCCAATCACAGGCCAGGAACTGGCCAGCGGCCAATCACAGGCCAGTCTCTGCATGACGTCAGCTTCTGGCCTGTGATTGGCTGCCCGGTTGGCCCCTGGCCTGTGATTGGTTGGGACAGCGGCACCGTACACCTACACCACCTGCTACAAGGAAATGAGAGCGGTGCCATCCTTCTTGCAGCGGCGGGCACCAGGACAGCAGCGGGCAGCTCAGAGCGTCACCAGAATGCAGCAGGGACCAGTGAGAAGTGTCCCTGTCTGTGTGTATGTGCCCCTGTGTGTGTCCCTGTGTGTTTGTGTGCCCCTGTGTTTATGTGCCCCTGTGTGTTTGTGTGTGCCCCTGTGTGTGTGTGCCCCTATGTGTGTCCCTGTGTGTGTGTGCCCCTGTGTGTGTGTGTGCCCCTGTGTGTGTGTGTGCCCCTGTGTGTGTGTGCCCCTGTGTGTGTGTGCCCCTGTGTGTGTCCCTGATACCATATTTGGGGGTGAGGCGGTTTCTTTATTGGGGGCTGCAAGGGGATGATAACAGGTCCTTTTTTTGTTTAGCAATAAATGTGAATTCTTCGTCATGGACAAGTAAGACACCCCCCCTGAAAATAAGACATGGCGCATCTTTCAGAGCAAAAATTAATATAAGACGCTGTCTTATTTTCAGGGAAACACTGTACTGTGCTTTCTGTCCTTAGGGTGGGAACTCCAACTTCGAATTGGAGTTCCCTGTCAGTGAATCTGGGGATACCGGGTAAATCTTCGGTCCCCGTCAGAGCCGACACTCTGTTGTGTGCCTAGCCTGCAATAGCCCTCTCCCGCAAGGTCTCCCTCTGACCCGTGTGACTCCAGCTTCAGTAGGGAAGACTTCTCTCCTAGTTAGTTAGTGCTGCCGTGTTCCTCGGACTCGGTACTGCTGGTCCGTCTCTTTCCTCACACTCCCCTTGGGTGCAGGCTATGGACGAGCTTTCTCTCCATGGTTTCTGTGACTCTATGGATTCTGCATCTCCATCAGCCCCACTCCTCCAGAACGTGTGTGTCTTTCTTTCTGTTCTTGTGTCTTGTCGGCTCAGCTCTCTGTGTCTTGGCTGCTCTGGGTCTTTGCTTCTCAGCCTACTTCGGCCTACTTGGTCTTTACTGGTCGGCACCCTCGGCCTACTAACTCCTTCCTCCTCCTCTTACTCTATTTCTACCTTCTGTCACCTGACCTACATACTTTCCCACGCACTGTCCTCTAAACCCACCACCCCTTGCCTGTCTAGAGTTCTGGGCTCCGGGTTGAGTGCTGCCTCCTAGTGGTGTGTGGGATGTCTGTGAGAGTGTTTATTATATAAACTGTCTTTTCCTCCTACCTGGCTGCAGTTCCCTATGTGGCCACCCTGGTCGCAGGGGCGCCACATTATCACCGCTGGGCCACTGCTCATACAGCACACATCATCAACAGTAGGAAATAAAAGTCCTAAAATAAAAGTCTCTGATTCTCCAGATTAGGGAATAAACATACGGGGACACACTCTTCATTCAGGGTTTTGCAAAAAATGGGAAGGCAAAAATAAAGGGGCATGGTTGCTGAAAAAGGGGCTATGTACAAGGCAATGTCTCAACAATGGGATTCTATTGCTGGTGGTATATTTTAATGGTGAACCAGCCTAATGGCCCGGGGTAACGCTCAAAAGTGACCTGCTCACCTCGGTATAAGTCTCTGTCCGGGTGTCCTCCTCGCAGGTAAGACTCTACATCACGTCTGGTGAAAAATACATCGTCCTGAAGTCCGGGTTCTCGTCGAAATCCCCATCCTTCATCCTGGTACACGGAGATGACGGTTCCTTGGTGGCGTAGTTCTACTGGAAGCGGGGGCTGCAATCTTGCCTCGTCCTGTAGTCGCCCCTTGTTGCCTGTTCTCGCTGGAACCATTCCTCTCGGCGTCGTTGTCTAGTCACTTGGTCTCTTTCATTCAAAGCTGATTGAGACGTCTGGGGTGACTGGTATTGTGGAGGTGGTGAGTTGCCGGTTGGGACTCTTGAGTTCACTCTCGTCTCCACTGAGCTCACTATGGCGGGGGTTCCTCGCTGCTGTCACTGCCATGCGGTCCACCATGCGGTCCACCACGCAGCTTCTGGGGTGCTCCATCCCGATGCTCCTTCGACATCCTCCGGTTCCTCGAAGTCTGTCTCGTCGTATTCTGCTTTGATGATGACGTTTGGTGCAGTAGGGGATGTCCGCGTTGCCTCCAGCCGGAGGTAGCTGCTGGTTTGGGACGGTGGTGTTGCCGAGGGGTTCTGTCTCAACTCCTGGGTATGGACGGGTGGTGGTACGGTTGGTAACGAGGCACGGTACTCCACAACTGCCTGCTCTGCTACTGCTGCCTCTCACGCTTCGTGGCCTTCTCTCATTGGCGACAGTTCATAGGCCCACTCTGCGCTCCACCTTCTGCACACCCACGTCAAGGCTTCTTCCATGTCCTGGCGGAGCCGTCCAAACGCGTCCCTCCAGTAGTCAGCATCCCCCTCTAGTGTTAAGAGGGATGCCACTGCCAGATCGCCTTGCGCGGCTCGGGCTTGCTCCTCGAGCTCACGCAGTATATCACCCCAACGGGGTGCCACCATGCTGCCGGGTACAAAGGAACCTTGGTTGTTCTATCCTTCTTTTCTGGTTTGTCTCTTTATGGGCGGCCACTCCCTCGGAACTTACTGTGGGCCGCCCCCTTGATTGATTGATGGCAATCTGGGAGGCCACACTTATTGGAGCCTCCGTCTTGGCCCTCCTTCTTCTAGGGGCTAAGGCACACCCCCGGGCCTGTACATGGCGTTTAGTACATGGCTACGGCGCCATCTTGGGTCCTCCTGCAGTAATGGTGGGAATCCATTTTTAGCACCAAGCAATGGCGGAAAAAGTTAGTTTCAAAGCACAAGTCCAAGGCGCACAGTACCCGGTAATACCGGGCATGGGATCCTGTTCGTGAGTGCCAGAAAGATATGTCGAGCCTCAGGCTTTGGGGTACTCGGGTATCAGGCTTCAGGGGTAGCGTCTGCTGTGTCACAGGGAGTGATGGCCGCGCCTGATCCCGTGTCCTGGGTGACACTTCAAAAAGGGGTTATATTTACAGGGGATTTATATACAGTTCACATGACGCCACCTCTAGTTTCTGGTGATGGGTCACCAGCACCGCCACAGTCTGCCGGAGGTGGATGGTAGTGCAGCTTAGTTGGTAAAGTCCCCTACAGGTAAGGCTGGACCTCCGGGGCAGTGTTCCTGTGAAGGGAACAAGTTTCATGCAGAAGAAACACAGGCAGAGGCAAAGTCACTTTCTCCTGGGTACTTTACTGTTAATTTGTAGCAGCATCAGTTACAGTTCACAGTTCAGCACTTTAGATGTTACAAGGACAGGTAGCTTGACGGGTGGCTGCAAGTGGATCCCAGGTGGTATGGTGGAACCCTTGGTGTACCTTCGTTAACTAACCCGTGTCCGTTCTTCCCCGCTTTGGATCGATCTATACCCAGTAACTCTGTGTAGGTAGTACCGGGAGTCCCCTTCTTTGTTGGTGAGGAAGCAGGCAGACCTCTCCGATGACAGGGTGCTGTGGCTGATGAACAAGCCACAGCAGCCGGTTGCTGACTGCAAAGCTGGACTTTGGCCGGATCCCAGGGCCCGGCATTCCCCTGGTGGACTGGAGTATCCCCTGGAGTATGGGCGCTCCACTCTGAGGAACTCCCTTTCTTGCTAGGGCCCGGACTCCCCCGTCACGCGCCCCCTTTCAGGACCTCCTCAAGGTCCCTTCTTCTTTTCTCCAGTTCGGCTTGTAATTGACCCGGTGTGACCTTCCGCCTCGTTCCACTTAGCTGATCTCTCTAAAACCTTTCCCCTTCCTCCATCTCTCCGTCAAAGACCAAAAGGCAAGGATCAAAGACCAAAAGACCTTCTTGATCCCCCTAGAGGTGAATTTATCCCCTCCCGGGTAACCTCCCACCCTAAACTAATGTGGGAGTGGTGGGAATGGGTCCCACCCACCATCCTAGGGTCCACCTGCAGCTGGAGCATTTACACCTCTTTTACGGGTGTATTATCTCTCTGTGACACCTGCATTTGCGGGGTGCCACATCCCCAGCTCTTCTCTGTACAGTGTCTCCTCATTACAGGGCTCTAGTGATCAGTGCTGGATCAGCACACAGGACTGGAGGGCTAATTTGCCATCCGGTCCGGTGTGCAGCGCACGCAACTGAAGCCGCTGACAGGTCAGGACCGCGGCGTTGCGGTCCCAACCTATCAGCAGCGGGAGCTGCGTGAGGCTGCGCACCGGCCCGGAGGGCAAATTAGCCCTCCAGTGCTGTGTGCTGATCCAGTCCGCGGTTGTCAGGGTCATCCTGGACAGCCCCGGACCAGATCACGCCGCAGTGTGAAGCTGCCCTTAACACAATTTCCTCCTACTTTGAATTTCCCATCAATAGAAATGCATTGGAGCTTGTTTTAATGACGAGCTGTTATCATTGTGAGGAGCTACAGAAGACGGTTTCATTTTTTTATTACATTTTTGGTGAGGTGAAATAACCCCCAAAATGGCATTTTGACATTTAGATTTATTTCTTTGTAAGATTCACAACTGTGGTTAAAGGGCATCTGTGAGTGGGATAAACCCTCTTAAGCCTTGTGCACACGGTGCGTTGTTTGATGCTTTTTTAGAAGCAGATTTTGATCATCTGGAAGTCTATCCTGAAGCCAGCAAAGTCTGAGAGTTCTAAAGTGCTGTGCCAATGTGCTTTTTTCCCCTGCAGATTTTGGGGCAGAATAAAGAAATCTGAACCACATGTGCAAGGAAAAGGAAAAGCAACGTGGCCATAGTACTTCAGACCTGTCATAGACTTTGCTGGCCTCAGGATAGACATGCAGATACAGCACACCGTGGACACAAGACCTGAGCCGTTTATATGGGAATGTAGCTTATAAGAAACTGAACAAAATGAGGCATCGATATCTGCGCCCTCATATCTCAGAGATTATTTTATACTAGATGCATACCTTCCAATGGTCCCGGATCCAGCGGGACAGTCCCGATTTTCAGACGCTGCCCTGCTGTCTCGTCCAGGAGCTTACTTTTACCACGCTGTGCACTGAGACTCAGTGCCACGCCCTCGTCATGATGCAACCATGTAGGTCTCGGTGCCAGCCACGCCCCTCTCTTTTTGGTCACGCCCCCTCTTCCTGCTGCCCACACACGCTCTGGATAGTTACACTGCCTCACTCATTGGAGGCCATGCCCTCAGTGTACTGTCCACTTCCAATATTGAGGCTGGCCAGACATGCTCAAGATTCCTTAAAGAGGACCTGTTCCCAAACCAGGCATGGTGTTCTTAATAAAGCACTGGATGCAGCATGTCTGCGGCATCCAGGCAAGGGGTGCCCCAGCACTTGAGACGCCCTGTACCCCGAGTAAATACACTTAGAAAACTTAGGAGCCAAAGGGCAGATTCACACCCCCTGCATGTTTAATCTGCCCACCACTGCCAATCATTGTCTTCCCCTTCTGCAGCATTAAACAGAGTTCCCCCCCCCCAGAAATGGCCGTTTAGCCCCGCCCCCTGCAGTGACGTCACCGCTTATACCCGCCCTGCTCTTTGGTTAACATAGAGCAGGGCGGGTATAAGCGGTGTTGTCACTGCAGGAGGAGGGGAGGCTGGCCTCCTGCTCTGACATCACCACCTTTCCCCGCCCTGCTCTATGTTAACCATAGAGCAGGGCGGGTATAAGTGGTGACGTCACCGCAGGGGGCGGGGCTAAACGGCCATTTCTGGGGGGAAAAAAAAACTCTGTTTAATGCTGCAGAAGGGGGAGACAATGATTGGCAACGGTGGGCAGATTAAACATGCAGGGGGTGTGAATCTGGCCTTTGGCTCCTGCCTCTAGCCACCTCCTTTATGGCTGCACGATGTAAGTTTTCTAAGTGTATTTACTCGGGGTACAGGGCGGCTCAAGTGCTGGGGCACCCCTTGCCTGGATGCAACAGATATGCTGCATCCAGTGCTGTAATTAGATCACCATGCCTGGTTTGGTGACAGGTCCTCTTTAAATATCCTCTCTGCTGCAGGCCAAGCCCCCTCTGTGTTACAGCCATGCCCCCTTTGCCTGCCTCTGCTACCCAGCAGGAAGAATCCTCACAAGTGACCACAGCTCATCTGCACATCGCCACAGTGAGAAGTCTCCTGCAACCTGAGGTAATCATTTGACCGACAGCAGCAGCAGCCAGGACCTGTAGGAGAGTAGAGCAGTGGAGGCTGATTCCAGGCCCTGACACTGTCTAGCTCCGTGTTTGAGACTCGTAAACGAGGCTCCACGGACTCTGTTTGCATATTTGTAATTCCCAGGGGGCAATGTGTGGCACCCCTGCAGGGGATTGCCACAGGACCCACCGGCGCAGGGAGGGATGTACACCTTGGCACACACAGCACATAACACCTTCCACCCCAGACCTGGAGGGGGAGCCCCACTGGCTGTCCTTAAGCTAGATCCCCTATAAAGATCCAGGCCTGAGGGGAGGAGTCAGTTAGTCAGTCTGCAGAGCAGAGAAGAGAACAGTTTGTGCTGAAGGAGCTGGTTGCTGGGACTAAGTCAGGCCCAGAACCAGGAAACCTGACCTACCTGTGCAACGCCCTAGAGAAAGGGATGGAGGCCAGTGGAAGAAGTAGGAAAAAAGGATAAGGGAACATATTTAGTATCCCTTAAGCCCACACAGACTCCGGAGTCCGAAGCTGCTATACTCTAAGTGTAACAGAGAAAGCCCGGACAGACCAGGAGGATCTAGTCCCACTGAAGTTACACCAAGTGAGATACCAAACCTGACCAAGCATAGGACCAGGGGCCCCAGAGGAGAATAGAGATCCCCACAGCAAGGTCCTCATTGTCGGTTGTGGAATAGTACCCTGAGAGGGAGAAAGAGCGGCAAATTCAGTTACATGCAGAACTTACCCCAATCACTGCACACACTAACAGAATAGGTCTTACAACTCTCCAAGGTGAACGTCCCAAGCTGCACCGAAACCTGGTTACCCTCCTGGACCGTGCCTGTTACCGGACATCAGTAAAAAGGTACCGAAACAGAGACTATTGTTTGTGTGTGTGCCTGCTTCACCGCCACTGCCCGCAGAACTGCTACTACTACTCCCCTCATCCACCCCGCTGCCCTGAGGTAAAGCTCCACCTGTGGGGAGCTGTACTACCAAAACTGCATTCCCATCACCTCAGCTGCCGGCCGCAACGCTGGTAACCCTATAACAAGGTACCACAGGTGGCGTCACGTTACCATACCCCTATCATCATCACCCCCACCCCTGCTACTGAGGGTCCAGGTCACGGAACTGGGAACCGACCAGCCATGATGCCCCACCAAAGTGAACCCCCTGTCCCGGTATCCGAGTACTCCCTACCCTGTTGACCAACTCAAATGCACCTAGGATTTCACTGTGTTTGAGCGCGTTTGCCGGCTGTCCGCAGTGTTTTCCTCCACTGGTCTCCCTGAGATCAGTGAGTGCTTTGTGATGTTGGTCTGCCAGGCATTGCTCCCACCTAGCCAGAATCCTACTCCAAATTGATAAGGAGCAAAACCCCGAAAAATCTTTAAACTCGTAAAGAGCTGGATATTGACTGAAAGGGACACTTAATATGGTGGTTATGGTGGTCTCCTCAAGGAGCCACCCCAGGGCTAGGTCCTTCCTTGGAGGGATATCTGGCTAGTTCCATGTTTGAGACTCTTAAACGAGGCTCCACTGACTCTATTTGCATATTCGTAATTCCCAGGGGGCAATGTACCTAGGATTTCACTGTGTTTGAGCGCTTTTTCTGGCTGCCCGCAGTGTTTTTCTCAACTGGTCTCCCTGAGATCAGTGAGTGCTTTGTGATGTTGGTGTACCAGGCATTGCTCCCACCTAGCCAGAATACTACTCCATATTGATGAGGGGCAAAACCCCAAAACAGCTGTCTGTGGATGGATACCAGGATTTGACAATTCCCTTGTCATATCTTTAAACTCGTAAAGAGCTGGATATTGACTGAAGGTGTTATGGTGTTTTCCGCAAGGAACCACCCCACGACTAGGTCCTTCCCTGGAAGGATATTTGGCTAGTTCCGTGTTTGAGACTCTTAAGCGAGGCTCCACGGACTCTATTTGCCTATTCGTAATTCCCAGGGGGCAATGCACCTAGGATTTCACTGTGTCTGAGCGCTTTTGCCGGCTACCCGCAGTGTTTTCCTTGACTGGTCTCCCTGAGATCAGTGAGTGCTTTGTGATGTAGGTCAGTCTCTCAGGTCGGTCACTGTCTGCAGTGTCAGGTCATTCTCAGGGCAGTCACTGTCTGCAGTGTCAGGTCAGTCTCTCAGGACGGTCCAACGGTCCCAGGTAGTCAGCGGGACGGCGGGAGGAAAGGTGGAGGGTGGGAAGTTTGAAAGAGCAGCCAGGAAGTGGAAGAAGGAAACAAAGAGAAAGAGGACAGGAAGTGGACAGACAGTTGGCAGAGTAAGTGGGAGGAGAAGGACCCGGAGGACTTGAGCACAGATGAGGCTCGTCCCGGGACAAAGGAATGCAGAGAGACAGAAGTAGCCCTAGGGGCATGGGCAGTGGGCAATCCACCCGTGTGGCCAAATCTGAAGTGACAGTGGAGGGGCAGGTTGCAGACCAGGTGATCGGTCCTGAAGGTGGCAAGGAGAATTTATACTCCAACCACGAAACCGGAGGCCACTAGGTCTAGAGGAGCTGTGGCCTACACTCAGCACCTCCACTGAAAAGGCAGCCGTACTAGGGTCAGGGGATTTGGCCGGTCACCTGAAAGGACCCGTGGCTGCTGGATTGGAGCACTGTGCGCGAAGGCGCGAGAAGGAGTTAGGCAAGCAGGCAGCTCTGAGGAGGGAAGCAACCAAAGAGAGGAACATAAAGGGGTGTCCCAGACAAGCTATTCCGGTTGTTGAGGACTACCCAGACTGCAACTGAAACAACAATTATACCCTGTGGTGAGTGCAAAGAAAAGCCAAGTAAACCAGGATTGGAACTCAGAATTGTGTGCGAGACTCTTAATTTCCCCCCTGAGAAGCAGTAGACTGCTGCTAAGCCGCGACGGCTGTTGAATTCTGCTTGTAGGACACTCCAACCCTGATTTTCTGGCCAGTGCTGCCCCGCTGGCCTGTCAGCACCCAAATCCCTCTTCACCAGATACCCTGGGGATCCACTCCATCCGTGTGGAGCGTAACCATCACAGCTACCATCCCATCATTCCCAGATGTCCCGGACTGCAGCAGCGGCCCCTACTGGCCGTATACCATGGGTGGCATCACAACAAAGTTATCCCTTAACCCCGTTTTCCCCTTTTTCAACACAAACTCTTTTATTCCTTCTTATTGACCGCCCATTGGGGGCCACGGACCGGGTCACGTCACCGTGACATTCCCCATAACCCAGCAGGACGAAGTTCACCAAGGGCCCGGATCCAAGTACCCCACAGCCCCCACAAGGGCAAGTCAAGTCACATGCAAGTGTGTCTTCAGCCGAAGGAAGAGGATAATGCTGGATCGTGGCCGGGTGAGGAGAAAGGAGGAGGACGACGCTGTATCGCGGCCGGGTGAGGAGAAAGGAGGACAATGCTTGATCGCAGCCGGGTGTGGAGGAAGGAGGACAACGCTGGATTGTGGCCGGGCAAGGAGGAGGATGACGCTGGATCGCTGCCATGTGAGGAGGAAGGAGGAGGACGACGTTTGATCGCGGCTGGGTGAGGAGGAAAAAGGACAAAACTGGATCGCGGCCGGGTGAGGAGAAGGAGGAAAACGCTGGATCTTGGCCATTGTGAGCAGGATGACACTGGATCGTGGCCGGTGAGGAAGAAGGAGGAGGATGACGCTGGATCGCAGCCGGGTGAGGAGGAAGGTGGAGGATGATGCTGGACCACGGCCAGGTTAGGAGGAAGGAGGAGGATGATGCTGGCTCGCGGCTAGGTTTAGAGGAAGGCGGAGGTTGACACTGGACCGCGGCTGGGTGTGGAGGAAGGCAGAGGATGACGCTGGAGCGCTGCCGGGTGAGGGGGAAGGAGGATGATGCTGGACCGCGGCCGGGTGAGGAGGACATTTTTTTTGTACTACAGACCGCAATATGGGGACAGACAATTGGGGGCAGTATGAAAATATATGAGAGAAGAAGGTCACACATGGGGATAGGGTTGGAGTGGCCTGCCGTGACAGTGGATAATCCCCGGGCGAGCCCCAGATCCTCGTGGGCCCCCATGCTGGATATAGAGAGGGCCCTCCAGTAACCTCGGGCCCACTCTATATCCGACCACGGGCCTATCAGAAGCCGCAACAGCGCGTTGCAAACTAGGGTATTAAGATGGCCACCGGCTTTTGGGCCATCAGACATCATTGCTATGAACCCATCTTACCTGCTTAGCCACTCCATCTTCATGTTCCCGCCGGCGTTTGGGCCATTTCACATCACTGCTATGCACCTCGCTGATGTCAGCTCTCGGCGCATAGCATTGACATTTAACGACCCCTGACCTATCAAAGGCTGCGCACACAAGCTAGCAGCCTGTGATAGGCAGTCGGCCATTAAACATCACTGCTATGCGCTGGGAGCTGATGTCGGTGCAGTGCATAGCAGTGATGTGAGATGGACCAAACGCCGGCGGGAACCTGACCCCTCCAAATCGGTCCCCAGCCTCTAAAAACCTGTCCGTGCACCTTCCTATAAGGTTTCAAGCTATCCCTCTCTTTCCCTATAGTTATTCTGTAAAGTGTAATTATCACCTTTATTACTTGAGAAATCTGTGGCTTCTGAATCCCCGAGGAGTCACAATGGGTGTACGCTCTTGCGGCTCCACTTTTGTTTTTCACGCCCGAATGGGCGTGAAAATGAATGTTGATGATCCTGTGTTGGATCACTGGGCGGGTTTAGCCGGAATGACGCAAATCGCGTCATTTCCGGCGCTGTGACAACGAAACACCCTTTGGGTGTATGTACGGACCTCACTGCGCATTGTGAATGCGCAAAGTGTTATTTACAACTTGTGCATGCGCAGTGTGAGGTGTATGGAGGTCACAGCGCCGGAGATGACGCAATTTGCGTCATTCCGGCTAAACCCGCCCAGTGATCTGACACAGGATCATCAGCATTCATTTTCATGCCTAGTGGGGCGTGAAAAAACAACATTGGAGGCGGCAATAAGCCGCAAGAGTGTACACCCACTGTGACTCCTCAGGGATTCAGAAGCCGCAGATTTCTCAGGTAATAAAGGTGATAATTACACTTTACAGAATAGCTATAATGAAAAAGAGGGATAGCTTGAAACCTTATAGGAAGGTGCAGGGACAGGTTTTTAGAGGCTGGGGACCGATTTGGAAGGGTCAGGTTCCCTTTAAGGACAAAAATTGCATACATAATGATGTGATCTTGGTTAATTGGGTTATCCATCCAGGACCTTTGTATTTTTTTGTCTAAGGCTGGCTTCACACTGCAGTTTTTCACTGGTCAGTGTCCATCAGTGTTTGGGTGCCAAAACCAGGAGAGGAATTTGCAGAGAAAAACTATAATTGAAAGATTGACACCTGTTCTGAGTTTTGGAGACACTCCTGGTTTTGGCACCCAAACACTGATGGACACTGATCAGTGAAAAACTGCAGTGTGAAGCCAGCCTTAGCCCACGTGCACATGTTGAGTATTTGATGAGTTTTTTTTACCTCAGGATTTGTAGCCAAAACCAGGAGTGGATAATTAAATCCAGAAGTGGTGCAGGTGTTCCTATCAGACTTTACCTCTGATTGCTCCACTCCTGGTTTTGTCTACAAATCCTGAGGTAAAAAACTCATCAAATACTCAACGTGTGCATGTGGCCTTAAGGGGCTAAGGCTGGCTTCACATTACAGCTGTGATCCGATCCGTGGCTGTCCGCTTGAGCCAGGCACCCCCGGACCGTATCAGCACACAGGACTGAAGGGCTAATTTGCCCTCCTGTCCGGTGTGCAGCCGCATGCAACTGCTGCCACTGATAGGTCAGGACTGTGACTAGCTCCCCGCTAGCCGCCCTCCAGACCTATCAGCAACTGCAGCTGCGTGTGTCGAGTCCCAGGCCCTGTGGTCCTCGGGTACCAGGCTCGGTGCTTGTTCAGGGATGTCACAGGTGGCAGCGCCTGATCCCGTGGCCTGGGAGACACTTCAGAAAGGGATGTATTTATAGGGGATAAGAGTTTTTCTCATGTGACGCCACCTGTAGTGTCCAGTGATGGGTCACCAGCGCCGCCACAGTCCGCCGTAGACTGTAGATGTAGCATGTAGATGGTAGTGCGGCTTAGATGGCAAAGCCCCCTACAGGTAAGACTGGTCCTCCGGGGCAGCGTTCCTGCAAGGGAACAGGTAAATGTAGGAAAACACATGCAGAGGCAAAGTCACTTTCTCCCAGGTACTTTACTGTCAACTTGTAGCAGCATCAGATACAGTTCACAGTTCTGTGTTATATGTTACAAATAACAGGTAGCTTTATGGGTGGCTGCAAGTGGATCCCAGGTGGTATGGTGGATCCCTTGGTGTACCTTCATTGACTAGCCCGTGTCTGTTTTTCCCCACCTATGATGGGCCTATACCTAGTAGCTCTGTGTAGGTAGTACCAGGGCTGTGGAGTCGGTAAGCCACAGTTGCGACTCGACTCCTGGATTTTATCAGGTTCCGACTCCGATTCCGGCTCCGACTCCTTCATAAATGGCCAATTCGTAACAATAAATTTACTGTTGTAAAATATTAACATCGTGCTTATTCAGTTTCTCACCATCATATAAACAATCAGACCACTTAGAGCAAAAACTACCGTATATTTACGGGCTGTTGCATTCTCTTTCTCTGTGTTGTGTGACACTGGACAGTATGGCGGTGACTCGGGCTTCTGTGAGTCCTAGTATGTCACTGAGCTGCCTGTCCTTTGGGTTAGGGATCTCAATCTGGAACTCAGACCCCCCGTCGTGTTGTCTGGGGATGCCAGGTGAACTACGGTCCCCTTTAGAGCCGACACTCTACTTTAGTCCAGCCTCCAGTAGTCCTCAGCACGAGGCTCTACCAGGCTCCTTCTCTCTGTTCCTTCTGGTATTCTAGGAGGGCTTCTCCACCTGCAGTCAGTGGCTTCAGCTGCTGTCTAGGGCACGGGTTCCACCGTCCCTCTCTGTCCTGTCACACTCCTGGTGGCATCGGCATCAGACGGGCTTTCTCTCCCCTCTGGCTCGCACTGGCTCAGTACGGATTCTGCGCTCCTAGCCGTGCACTCACAGAAGTGTGATTGTCCTTCAGTCTTTACATCTCAGCTCACATCGGCCTACTACTCTCCTTCACTCCTCCCCCTCACTATATACTGTCAGTCACCTGACCTCTGGTGTGCCCAACCCACTCCTCTGAATCCACCACCCCTCCGATATCATATAGTTCTAATCTCAGGGCTGGATGTAACCTCTCTGACACGTGGGGTGTGGGCTGTGAGGGTGTTGTTGTTCAACAATGTCCTACCTGCCTGGCTGCAGTTCCCTTCTGTGGCCTCCTGGACGCAGGGGCGCCACACAACATCTCTGACAATGTCAGGATACAGAGGAATCGCTTGTTGCACTGTTATTTTTGATGAACGGTCAAATTTCTCAATTTCTTTTAGTGCACATGAAAAATTCTGCTGAAATGTACTGGCTGTGTTCTTTGATGGGGATGACTCTTCTTCTATGCGGGAACGCTTTGCACGGTCCTTGTGATCAAAATATTTTTCTAAATTAAATTCTTCATCAGTTGATGATGAGGGTGAAGATGTGGCAGGACGACCAAATTCTTCTTGTTCTTCCTGACTCTTCTGCAACCCTTTCATCCTTACTGCTATTTCAAACAGAGCTTCTTTTCCTTTACTTAGCTGTTGATCATTTAGAAGAATCCGATGCATTGGGTCTACATAAACAGCTGCTAAAAGAATGTTATTTTGTAATAGTAGCTCCTCTCTCCGTTTTATTGATGTAGCAATGCCACTTGCAATTAACCCTCCTCTTTGGCACAGGTGAAACATCAGGTTCTTCCACTCCTTTAAGAAAATACCTGGAGTTAAGTCCTCTGCATGTAATTTTTTAGTCACTGTAAATGGGTGCTCTAGCAATTTTTCCAGCTCAGTCACCTGATTCCACTGACTTTCATTTAGCGTCAGTTGAGGGTTATCCATGTCTACAAGAAAGGTTTTCAGTTAAACCAAGCGCTGAATCATTAAGTAAGTACTGCCCCATCGTGTGGCTTGATCAATAATTGCACCTTTTCCAGCACGTCTCTTCAAAATTGAGTCAACTTTAGGGGTTCTGGCAACAGTAGCCAATTTTCTCACCTTGCCAATCAGTGCAGCAGCATGTCCTTCTTGCAGACTGTCTCTTATAGCCAGCTGTAGCGTATGCACAACACAGCGCATGTGATGAATGAAAGAACGCATTGACACAGATTCAGCAAGATCATCTAAACCAGAGGTCCCCAACTCCAGGCCTCAAGGCCCACCAACAGTGCAGGTTTTCAGGATCTCCTTAGTATTGCACAGGGCTTGGAATCATTACCTGTGCAGATGATCACATTAGCACCTGTGCAATACTAAGGAAATCCTGAAAACCTGCACTGTTGGGGGCCTTGAGGCCTGGAGTTGGGGACCTCTGATCTAAACTATCATGTTGCTGTTCATCTGAAGCAACTTCAGTTTGCCTCCCCAGTTATAATACTGTGTTCCTCTATTTCAAACATTTCTGTGTCTGTGGACCCAGAATGTTCTTCTAGCTGTTGGTCACCATCATTACTCTCATTCATTAGCTTAATAGTACTTATCATATTTGAAGCATTGTCAGTTACGACAGAAAGAACTTGCTCTTTTTTAAGCTCATAGTCTTGCAGAACCTTTTCCACCAAGACCTGGAGAAACTCACTGGTGTGATGAGCTCTGGTGTCTTATACTGCCAATGTCTTGGTAACTATTTCATTTTTGTCACAAACAAATCAGACATTGATGGCAACATAGTTCACTCTGTGACGTGTGCAGGCATCCATTTTAAGAAACAGAAAGCGTCCCTTGAGAGTTTTTTTAAGTTCTTCCTTTTGTTTAAAAGCTTCTTCGATTACTAATTTTCTAATACTCTCTCCCTCTAGAGAAGCACCAAGCTTGCGGGCCATTTCCCCATTCAGACACGTGAAAATAATGAAATAGGCACACTATCCTTTACAACAAGCTCCTATGATCTGTTTTTTAAATGTATCTACTGTCATTGTCACAGTAACTTAGTCACTGACAAAATATCTTGCAAATGATGGCTGCAAACTTCTCTGCTCCTTTGTTTGGCTGGAAGAGCTGGGCACTGGTTCATTGGTTTGGATGCAGTCTTACTCATCCACTGCTTTCAGTACTTCTGGATGAAAGCGCTGTAAATGTCTCTTTAGATTATAAGCTCTGGTAGGAGCATTTTTATCTTTGCCTGAATATGCACTCATCTTGGCTTCACAGCATTTGTTTTCGTCTGGATCATTTGTCATACACTGACAGACATAATATTTTCTATCTTGAGTGATGGTGAAATGTTCAAATACAGCTGATTTAATATGACGCTTCTTTGACATTCTCAGGTTTTTAATTCTGCATTCACAATCCAAATGACAATTGTTTTTCCTAAAAACAATTGTACAAACTTATTGCCAGGTTGTACAACTGATATAGTTGTCAGAAATACGGTTATTATTCCTCATGTACTCACAGTTAACTGATGCAAAGTTTGTTGAAAGGATAATACTTCTTACAGTCTTCCTCTTCTGAGTAGCAGGCAGCTGTGAGATGCTTGGAAGACGCACACCTAGTATGATCTAGTCTAGACGAGGAGGAGTTTTACTACTAAGAATTTGCAACACATTTTCACTTTTAGTTTCATACATTGTAAGTAGGGGGGTTGGGGCAGCATGAGGTTAACCAAGTATAAGATTAGATAAGGGCAGTGGAGAACAGTGACACACAAGAAGTAAGAAATGTCTCTATCTCCAGCAAAACTGCTTATCACTGTTGTTCATAGTTTGATAGAACATATATTTTTGAATAACATTTATAAAATTCATATGAAAGTTCAATTATGAAATATTAATACATTTTTTTTAAAGCTGGAGTCGGAGTTGGTACATTTCTACTGACTCCGACTTCAACCAAAACGAACTCTGACTCCACAGCCCTGGGTAGTACCAGGGGTCCTCTCCCTCGTGGTGAGGAAGCAGGCAGACCGCTCCACTGGCAGGGTGCTGCAGCTGATAAACAAGCCACAACAGCCGGTTGCTGTCTGCAAAGCTGGACTTTGGTCGGATCCTCGGGCCCGGCGTTCCTGTGGTGGACTGGAGTATCCCCTGGAGTATGGTCGCTCCACTCTGAGGATCTTCCCTTCTCTCTAGGGCCCGGACGTCTCTCATCGGGCGCCCTCTTTCAGGACCTCCTCAAGGTCCCTTCTTCTTCCCTCTGGTTAGGCTTGAAACTGCCCCAATTTTACCTTCCGCCTCGTTCCACTTAACCAAACGACCTTTCTTAATTCCTCTCTCCTCCTCCTCCTCCTAGCCCCTCTGCTGAAAGACCCTCTTTGTCCCCCTAGAGGTGAATATATCCCCTCCTGGGTAACCTCCCACCATTCAACTAATGTGGGAGTGCTGGGTATGGGTTCCACCCACCAACCTAGGGTCCACTTGCAGCTGGGGCAACTACACTTCTTTTACGGGTGCAATACCCCTCTGAGACACCCGACCATGCGGGGCGCCACACGTGCGGCTGCACACCGGACCGGAGGGCAAATTAACACTCCAGTTCTGTATGCTGATTTGGTCCGGGGCTCTCTGGCTCAAGCGGACAGCCACAGATCGTATCCCAGCCGATGTGAAGTCGGCCTAAGAATCTACAGGCAAGTAATGAAATACCTGTCTATTCTGCCCGGTGCCAATTTGTGTTCACAGCCGCTCCTGCCGGTCATTCTGCTAAATTTGACCTCACTGTTGAGAGAGGTGAGGGTAATGCTTCTCATGATTTCAGCAGACATGCAGATCAGTAAGGCTGTGGTCACACATGCCAATCTGTTTTAAAAAGTGTTCCGTTTATCAAATCAGTTTTTTTTGGGGTGCTTTTTGACTTAGCCATTTTTTGGCAACAAAATGCTAGTAAAAGCGTATCCGTTAATGGATGGTCCCTATATGTGCTATCGGTTAACGGATTCCTTTCCCATGGGGCCCCATGTTACCAAAAAACGGTCTGTTTTTTGTGCAGCAGCCAAAAACGTTGCTTGCAACGTTTTTTGGACCCTGGGAAGAGGTCTTCAAAAACGGAATGACCCATAAAGTGACCCATCCATTAACGGACCGTTTTTTGGACTTAGAAAAAAAAAAGGGAAAACATTTCCCAAAAACGGATCAAGAGAAAAAAGCTGGCATGTGTGGCCACAGCCTAAGTCAACTATTCTCTAAGGCTAGGGTCAGACCTACGTCTGCCCTGAGCCTGGCCAATCCATCAAAAACTTAGTTTCTGACCAGAGCAGCGCATAGCGTTACCAGGAAGTGACGCTATTCGCCGCCTCGCTATGGATTGCTATGGCAACCGGATGCTTACTGCACCCGCTGGCTCCACAGTGAATCCCCGCATATGCGCTATTGCAGAGCACACAGGAAACGCAGTTTGCAGCAAAAGCGCATATCTGGTGCTTGTGAGTGGAGCCGGCGGGTGCAGTAAGCATCCAGTTGCCATAGTGATACAATACACAGGCGGCGCATAGCGTAACATGCTGGTAATGCTATGCGCTCTGCCTGCCAGAAACTAAGTTTTTCACAGATCTGGCAGGCTCAGGGCTGATGCAAGCAAGACCCTAGCCTAAGGCTATGTTCACACATTGCATATTTCTGCATTTACTCTCTTTTTAGTGCTTGCTTAAATCCAGTGAAACGCAGCGCCATAATGCAGCCAAGCAAAAGCAATGCATTTTGCAGAAATCCGTTCACATGTGAATTCTTTGTGCCTTTTTTGACACGCTTTTCCTATAGCTCACATTATAAAATGGACTCGAACAAAACACAGCTGAAAATGCACTGTGTGAATGTTGCTGAGCTTTTTTGCGCAGAGCGCAGCAAAAAAGCGCAACTGCATAAAAGCGCTGCTATTACGCAGTTTATGAATGTAGCCTAATTCCTCCCATTAACCAAAAGCACAATATTGTTAAAGATATTTTATCCAATAGAGTGGATCTGCTATGTATTGTGCAGCTTTCACATTCTAATTTAAAAGAAATATTACCAAGTTTCCATTAATACTTTAATTCATTACTTGTAAATACATTTATTTTTTTCTGTTTATAATTATTGTGTATGAAACAGTATGGCCCCTTTCACATCTAATCCAGGGCTGAGTTTTGGTTCATTTGCATTTCTATGCGTTTTTGGCCCCATTGTACATTGATTGTACAACGTCCTGGGCTGGTAAGGGGGCTTTGATGTGAGCTCCGGCGCGGCGCTCACATCAAAGCTCCGACATCTCAGCTGATCTCATCAGCTGAGATGTCGGGGAAACAGCAACGATTGGATCCGGGATCCGATCAGCGCTGTTATCCCCTTGGATCCCGCCGTCAATCGCTGATAGCGGGATCCAAGGCGGCCGCGGCATGGAACGCGATGTTCCCCGCCTGCTCCGGAGATCCCTCGATAGTATCGCGGGATCTCTGGCGCTCACGTGACAGCCCGGGGTCCTGGCTAGACCCCGGATGCTGTCAGGGCGCAGTTACGTGTAGTGATTGGCAGGCGCTGCCAACCACAACACGGCCGCTATTCTGGGAGATACAGATGAGCTGCAGCTCATCTGTATCTCCCAGAAGCGATCGGATTGTGCAGCAAGGTGCCTCTTAAAGAGGCAGTGTAAAAATAAGAATGAATGAAAAAATAAAGTTTTTAAAAACCTGTAAAAAAAAAAACATAAATGTTCAAATCACCCCCCTTTTCCCCCAGTCACAATAAAAGTATTAAAAAAAAAAAATACACGTTTGGTATCGCCGCGTTTAGAATCACCCGATCTATCATCATATTAAATCCGTTAATGAGAGCCGTAAACTCTGTAACGGAAAAAATAGTCCAAACGCCAAAATTCAGTTTTTTTGGTCGCCGCAACATTGCTATAAAATGCAATAACGGGCGATCAAAACTGCAGATCCCCCCAAAAATGGTATCTTTAGAAACGTTCGCTCAAGACGCAAAAAATAAGCCATCACACAGCCTTATATCTCGAAAAGTGAGGGCGCTACGGGTCGCAGAACATGGCGCAAAAACTCTGTTTTTGTTTTATTGCAAACTTCTGAATTTTTTTTCACCACCTAGATACCAATAAAGGTATACATGTTGGGTGTCTACGAACTCGTACCAACATGGCGACTAAAATATCCAAAAAACAAAAGTGTTATTTCACTTTTTTTTGCAATTTCACTGCATTTAGAATTTTTTTGCAATTTCCCTGTACACTATATGGTAAAATAAATGATTGCATATGAAAGTACATCTCGTCCCGCAAAAAATAAGTCATCATATGTCTATATTGATGGAAAAATAAAAAAGTTATGGCTCTTGAAAGCAGTGGAGCAAAAAACGAAAATTAAACATTCCCCAGTTATGAAGGGGTTAATGGAAACGCATGCAAAAACAAATGTGCATTTTCAAAAATGCATGAGTTGCTTTTGACGTTTTGGTCAGCGTTTGCAAAAATGCATGCGTTTTTCGTTTTTAAAAATGCACATGCGTTTTTGCATGCGTTTACATTAAAAACAATGGGGCCAAAAACGCATGCGTTTTGAGGTGTTTTTAGCGGTAAAAACGCATAGAAACCCAAATGAACCAAAACACAGCCCTGCATTAGGCATTGTTCACACATACAAATCCGTTTTTTAAGCCCTTAGAAAAACGGATCCGTTTTTCTAAGGATGCCAATAGTGTCCCCTGAGGTCCTGGGCGTTTTTATATGTCGCTGATCGCAGGTTTCACTGACAGACGTAAAACCTGTCGCTCATTGCTCAGTATACCTTGTGCATCGCTGTGTGTGACATTAAACTCAGCGACGTATTTTCTACGATCGGCGATCTGAAAATATTGACGATAGGCAGTCCAGGGTGTTTTCGTGGCCTCGCCTCTTTTGCATGATTGGATGTCATTCACAGCTTTTTGACTACTATGTAATAAAGCCAACTCGCAATCTAGATGCACATAATAAATGTGCGCACACACACTTTCTAAAACTGACGTTCATACACCATTTCACATTGGCACAGACATTACGATAGTATGCATATGCACATTCTTGTACTCCCGAAATTAAGTGTACTTCCGTCATTATTTGTACGCCCGAACGACGCCTGCATGTACATGGGATTTGAATAAGCTGGAACACATAAGCGTTATATAACGGACGCTACTGTGTCAAATTTTTTTAATATTTTTTTTTTGGAGCAGGTGTTTGCCGTTGTGTGCGTACTGTTGGCGCATGCGACGGCTGTAATGAGCAATTTGTATAGCTTGTTCAAGGTGCATTCAAAGCCCAATCTGCCAGTGTTTATACACTGCCAACTCTTTGTGCAAGGCGATATTTCTTTTCTCATTTTCGTATTTTCCTCTCCTTCTGCCAGAAGCCATAATTTTTTATTTTTCCATCAAAACACCATGTTTTTTGCAGGAAGCGTAGTAGCGTTCTGTGTAGTATTCGATGTTGCAGAAGGTATGTAATGGTTATCCTCCTGTTAAGGACCAGACTGTCTGTTGCCTTGAATCTCCCCCCTGTCCCCCGCCTGGTCAGCTTCCATCGTCTTTTTATTTCCAGCCAGCCCATGCAGCACAAACAGTCGGTGTTGCGTGACGTATTTAATGTTAATTTTTTTTTTAACAGGTTCAACGTCAGTGGTGGAGATGCCTTGGTGTGGAGCGAAGCTTCGAGAGATCCAACGGAAAATTGTAATGCCCCGAACTGGATTGTCAGTGTCCGTCAGCAGATCCGCCGTGAACTTGGTGAGTAGCTACAGTACATACTCGAGTATAAGCCAAACCGAGTATAAGCTGAGGCCCTAATGTTAGCCTCTAAAACTCGGGAACTTATTGACTCCAGTATAGCATAGGGTGAGCAATGCAGCAGACTCTCCATGGTAGACAGGCCCTCTCTTCATGGTACATGGCCCCCATTACTGGTATATAGGACCTGTAGCGCTGGCTGGTCTACAGCCCTCCATTATTGGAGTATAGCGCCCCCTTCAGTGGTATACAGGCCCCCATCGCTGGTGTGCATACCCTCATCAGAGGTATACAGGCCTATAGAAAGACACTATGTTATTTAAAGATTCTCAATAATTGGGGGCCTCGTTGGAGTATTGGTGCCCAGTATTATAGCTACTTATTATGTGAGACATACCATAGGATTTAAGGGGCCAAAAATTGTCAGCTTATCTGTCTCCACCAATTTAAAGGGGCAGGGATAATAAAAATATGTAAATTGCCATCTGATTAAAAAGGGTGGGGTGCTCTGACATGGTATGCCATCAGCCTTTGCAAGATTTTGGTTCGTGTATTACCCATGTGTGGACATGTTGTAATTTATACCTTTTCCTTAACAGCTCCTCGCAGAAATGCTACCAGACATGCGGCCAGACATGTTGCTCCGCCACCACCAGCACCACAACAGGCCACATCCCTGGCCTCACCACTGGCAGCAGCTTCACCTCCACACTAGGCGTGCCAGGAAATATCTCTGGACTCCCCACCCACCAACCACCTGAGGTGGCAGATGATGGAAGCCCTCCACTCAAGAGTCTACTGCGACTTGACGGCTATTCTATTGACATTTGCGATTGTCTTCCGCAGCACTAAACTACCATCTCTGGATTACCTTCATGCGGACAATAATTGCCAATGCACAATAATTCTGCAGTTGCTGAGGAACCCACCCCCGCTTAGAGGCCTAGTGGCTAAAGGATATTTTTAGGATCATAGTATATTTTGTTTTTTTATTGTTATAGGGTTTAGGAATGGTTGGGTTACGGATTTCATGGCTAATTTTTTACAAAAATTAGTACTTTCGGGGTAAGAAGTTTTCTTTTGATTAGTGATTGGAGGGTAACCAGTCAGTTTCAAATTATTTGTGTATGTTTTTCAAATACATGTTATTTACATGCAACCTCAAATGTGTGTAGTATCTTTCTTGGAGGGCCTAAAGGGCCAGGTTACACACACAGATATCTGGAAGCTTCACAAAGCTTCTACACTGTACATGTACACTGTGCATGTACGCTGTGACATACATACAGCTGCTAGCTTGGTAGGTTGGTGGGTGCTAGCAGCGTTTCCCTGTGCGCCGGCAGTATGAACTGTTTACCACAATACACATCGGTAACCAGGGGCTGTGTTGCAAGGAAGCGGCGGCACACACGCACCTGCGCGTCTCTCACAAAGCCCAAGTATTGAGCGCAGAAGCGCAGTTGTGTGACAACAAGGCCTATGAAATAAAAAAAACACGAGTGAAAAAACAAAACTATTTTATTAATATTAACCACATACAAAATTAAATAAAAGTACATAACACATATTTTGAAAAACACCCAAATCCACCCTAACCCAGCTAAATGTTTCTCCGGAGTATGTCCAACTTTTTCAAACACAACTAAAGTTCTTGATAGTTGAAACCATCTGCTCTGAAATTATGATCTGGGTTTGGCCACCTATCATGCCCGATATTGACAAATGAGTTGTTAGAGCCATGCTGATGGAAGGGTGCAACACCATGGCTTTGTATAGGTGGAGTCACAACAAAGCTTGTAGGTCGGGGGTATTGAGAGACTGCTTGTGGCGGCTAAGGTGTATGCACCACAGAAGCTCCAGTCAGTCTCCCTTCCTCACCATCATCCAGAGCTTGGTGCACGATCCTCTCCACATGGCGACGTTGGTCTGGTGCCAATGATGCCAACCTCTCGTTGACCAACACTGATACACCACAAAGTGGTGTGTTGTCCTGGCGTTCCAAGAACCGATTAGCCACTGCAAGCATGTCTGCGGGGAGTGGCGCTGGTGCTTTCCTCTTTCGACTAAGACGGGTAGAAGCTCGTTGATTTTCAGTCTGCCTGGTAGCCGCAGATTGAGGGTCCGTGTCTGTGGCCTCAAATGAGTCCTTCACCATTGAGGTGTCCCAGTCTGCCTCCTCATTGTGTGCTGAAGACACACGACTGGATCCTTGTAATGGGTCCTGTGTGAAAATAAAAAAATTATATGAACAAAAGCAGTTGACCCACACACTGATCATGACCTACATAATCCCCAAGTATACGCAGCCGTTACCAAAAAGACCCTCCGTTATTTTCTTTGGAAACGTTTGTGATTTCCACACATTATGGCGTATGTGGAGGTGTATACAGCAGATCGAACGTCTAGTACCTAGCTAACATTATTATTATTACATCATCATCATCAGCGATTGTAGAACTTTCATGTTGTGGTTGGGAAAACGTTATACTGGATGCCGTGTCCCTTGGAATCTCCTGGTCCAATGTGAACTGCGGAAGGTCGAAGTACCAAAGCTTTGGCCTATAGACCTGATTGGTTCCGTTGCCAGAGCGTGTGGTATTTTTTATTTTATCTAATCCTTTCTAGAAAACAGTTCGCATTGATTGTATCCTCTTCTTCACCCATTCAATATCGCAGGTCTGATTAGGGTGGTGCTGCTGTGACAAAATCACAAGTTTTTCATACACAACTCTTTTGATCTCCTTGTTGCTGTAGTCAAGGATTCGAGTTTTCCAGAGGCAAGGGTTTTCACGGTAGATGTCAATAAAGGCGCTCATAAACTCCCGATGTACTGCAGACATCTGTGAAGGCAAGTAAAAATGCTTTCAAATAATGTATTACAAATTACTCTTCCTACACCTGTATGGCCACATAGTACCATGGCCCTAAACGCAAGGATTGGTTGTGTTTGCACACATATAAAATGACCACACTACTTGATAATTAAACTTATTGTGCTCACAACGTCTAAACAGATATTACATTACATATCGAACATACAAGGTACAGCCACACAGCACTTTAAAAATTACTAACCTTCAAAAGAGCGAGGATGAAGATGATCAATGAAGAAGAGCGATGTAGAATATTCGCCAGTAGGATCAGCGATGCAAAATGTTCGCCAGTACAAGCTGGGATGCTGAATGTTCGCAAATAGAAACCGCGATGCAGAATATTCGCCGCATGAATGGGCGGCGGCGTCATGGCGGCGACGTGTTTTAAACGTAGCATAGCCAATGGCATCGCTCTGTTCATGTGTCCAATCAACAAATGCCAACTCGACTTTGTGAAGTCGGAGCGCACCAATAGCAAATTGCCACGGCGCTTGCGTCCAAATTACGACGTCTATATAGAACAAAGACCGGATATTTTCGGACACACTCGTGTTGTAATCGACAACACTTGGGCGTTTTTTCAAGGTACATCTATCTTTTCGACTTTGTTGCACTCTCCGGCATTTTGCTGATCACGTGTAAGTATAATATAATAATATTTATTCATTTATATAGCGCTATTGATTCCATAGCACTTTACATACATCAGTAATGCTGTCTCTCTTGGAGCTCACAATCTAAACATCCTAAGTACAATTTTTATTGTTTATTGTTTGGTTTGCATTTGGGCAAGTGGCGTACATATAACCGCATGGTTAGATTAAAAGCAGTTTGGGCTAGCATTATGACTGTGATGTCCATTTATTCGCATGTGTGTGTTAATATCACTGATCAACACTCATAACAGATAATATTTGCTTGAAATCTATAATGTTCATGTACAACTGTGGATCGCCTTTAGTAAACCGACAAATAAAACTGGTTTTAGGCTGGCTTCAGACTTGCAGATGCATCTTCAGCGTTTTACAGATGCATCTGCAAGCATCTGCATGCAGACCGCGGCCCCTATGTTTATAATGGAGCGCACGGCGGTCTGCAGATGCTTGCAGACCGCTGTGCGCTCTCATTGCCCGCCATTAGTGATCTGTGCGCACGTGGATGCCTGCGCACAAATCACCACTCCCGCCCGCACCATGGACGCGAGATGTTGCGTCCCTGGTGCGGGCGGGAGTGTGTGATTTGTGCGCAGGCATCCGCGTGCGCACAGATCACTAATGGCGGGCAATGAGAGCGCACGGCGGTCTGCAAGCATCTGCGTCGTGACGTCATGACGTTGCGGGCAGGACGGCTCTGCGCTGGGTTTTACTTTCAGTTTATGCTCATAGTGATGGCGGCGCCAAGACATGCTGCACCCTGGGGAGATGGGGAGGTGAGGCTGATGGTCTCCATCTTGCACCTCCGGGACTACTGGTGCAATACGCACCATGATCAGCCAGACACCCATAAGCGCCGTTTCCTCTGAAAGGTGCAGGTTCTTCTGCATCGACGCTTGGGGGTGGAGAGGTCGCAGAAGCAGATCATGCGTAAAATCGCCAGGGCAGATTGAGGCAATCGTGGTGGAGATCCAGCAAGAGCGTCGTGAGTAATCTGCCATCTTTTTGTATGTCAGCCGGACTTTTTGTATGTCAGCCGGATACAGCTGGCGGCAACGGTCTGACCCCAACCCCCAGCTGACTATTAGTACTTTTCTGGACACAAAAATATTGGGAAGCCCTTTATTTTTAGCATGAATTTCAATAAATAATAATAACAAAAAAAAAAAAAGGGTGGGCCTGCGCACGATTTCTATCTCCAGCCAGGTACAACTAGGTAGCCGGGGGCTTCAATCCCCAGCGCAGGGAGGCACAAGCCTTCTGGGCACCCCCCTGCGAATGGCAGCCCGTAGCCGCCCAAGAAAATGGTGCTTTCATTGAAGCTCCATCTTCTGGCGCAGAACCCAGAACCCAACTAATCACGGGCCCTGGTGCGGTGGCTCACTGGGTAATCAAGGGGTTAGGGCCAGCTTTTTGTTCCCAGCTGTCCCTAAGGCCCAAATTACACATGGCCCCCATGAATTGAAATAAAATTGTTTACATAAATACACAACACTTATGCTATGATATGGCAGGCCCTGCTCCCCCCACCCGCTCCTAACTCAGGATTGGGTGGGGAGGAGGTGGGGAAGCCAGTAGAGAGCTTCTGCATTGTTTAAAAGCCGGCAACTTTTTCTGAATTGTGTATGTGGTGTCCTTTCAAAAATTGTGTGTTATTTTGAGGTCATCAGCAGCAAGCGGCGGCTTCTCCACCACTTTTACCAGCAGCACGACATAGTCCGGAGGTTCCCCCCATCTCCACCAGAGGAAGAGACGCCGCCGGAGCGACCTTCACCAGGCCCTGCCATTGACTGGAGCCCAGGGTCCGCTATTGGGCAATTCTCCCCCCCAGAGGAATCGAGCCAGGGGACGGATCATTAAATGGTAAGTGGCTTACATTTAAAGAATCATGTTTTCTTTGGGCAAAGTCAATTTGCAGACTCCACGAACGCTGTCTGGTGTACAAATTAAGTTTGTTTTTTTCTACCTTTATTGATTTGTGCAGCAGCGGAAGATGCTTGGGGGGCCAGGTTGCAGAAGGAGCAGACGAGCAGCCCCGTAAGTATATTCACATAATATACCATGATATATTTATATATTGATGTCCCTTAAATTGGTTACCCAGTGCCCAGAACTCAGAAAGCTCCGTTGCAGCCGATCGTTACCACCAAACCTCTTGAAATAGTTGCTCTCGACCACGTGAAGCTTACCCCAAGTCGAACCGGGTACACTTACGCTCTCACCATCATTGATCACTACTCAAGATTCCTGGTAGTAGTTCCAGTTAAGGATTTAACTGCAGAAGTCGCAGCCAAAGCGTTCCAGAGTTACTTCTGTCGCCCCCATGGGTATCCAGACCAAGTCTTAACTGACCAAGGGCCAGCCTTCGAATCAGCTCTGTTTCAAGAATTCTTAGGGCTATATGGGTGTAAGAAGATCCGCACAACACCTTATCATCCCCAGACGAACGGTTTATGTGAGAAGATGAACCACAGTCATTGACATGCTCAAGACCTTACCAGTTGAAGAGAGAAATCAATGGCCAGAGAAACTTCCAGATCTCGTGGACATCTACAACCACATACCTGTCAGTTCAACCAACTATACACCTGCTTACTTGATGAGAGCAAGACCAGGTAAATTGCCTATTGATTTGCAGATGGGAACCATCGAACCCACAGAAGATTCTTCTGATGAAGACTGGGTCAGCCAACGCCAAGAACAGTACAGGAAAGTACAAGAAAGTGTTAAAAGAAACCTAGAAATCAGTAGAACCAAGCAAGAAAAAGACTTTAACAAGCACGCCTCAGCTGAACCTTTAGCTACAGGAGACTTAGTGCTAAAAAGAAAGCGAAAAACCAACAAATTGGATAACAGTTGGGAATCTATACCCTACACCAGGGGTGGGGAACTCCAGGCCTCGAGGGCCGCACACAGTGCAGGTTTTCATGATTTCCTTAGTATTGCACAGGTGATAGTATAATCACCAGTACTGGTGATGATTCCAGACTCTGTGCAATACTAAGGAAATCATGAAAACCTGCACTGTGTGCGGCCCTCGAGGCCTGGAGTTCCCCACCCCTGCCCTACACCGTTATGCCGTCACACTATGACAACTCAAAAACTTGCGTTATCAGTAAAGATAATGGGAATACTATCGCAACTGTCTCAAGGGATCATTTGAAGAAATATCCGCCACAGTTAATCCCACAAGCAACCAGTTACCCTACTGTAACTACAGATGAAGAAACGAAAGAAAATCTAGTCCTTCCAGACATTGGATACCTACCAGCTGACTGGCCACAATGCGGTGATACATTCCTCATACCAGTTATGCACTTCTACCAGCCTGTAGAAAATCAGCAGCCGATACCAATCCAACAAGTCCAACAAGAACAAGTCCAACCACAAGTCCAAGTGCAAGAATTGCAGCCTGTTATATTGGAACCTGAGATTCCTGTAATCGGTCAACCTGCTAGTCCCACAGTAAGAGAAGCCATTCCTACTCAACTACTTACAGATGTTAGTCCAGTTGATAGACTACGTACTTACTATGGTCTTACACGCAGCAGAAGTAGAGAACCAACAACCTCTTCGTACACTACACCAACAGCTTTGGAAACACCCACACTACGCAGATCCACACGTAGTACATTAGGCCAACCCCCAAACAAACTTGGAGAATGGGTTTAAAATGTAGTGGAAAATATTACCTGTAAGTGTTTGTAAATAGTTAACCAGTTTTCAAAACCTGTAAAAAGTAGTGTACAGAAGGGTGGAGGAACTGGGCTCTGTCCCAAGTATATCAAGTTGGGGACAGAAAGCGCCTGGTAAGGTATAGAAGGTTAGTACCGGCCTCCCAAGCAGAGACACCCGTAGGGAATGTATAAAGTTTAAATAAATTTTCCCTTTTCATAAACTTTGGACAATTGTCACAGGACTTGTGTGACCACTAACTTTACCTTTTCCAGCCTGCGGCAGATGGACTAGTGCCGTATGGACTGCTTTTCACCTTTTCATATTTTTCCCTTCGTTTTTAGTGATTTTTGTGTTTTTCTTTAAGACTCTGTAATTAACTGTTATAAAATATATAGTGTTAAGCTGTAAAAATAACTTTTTGCTCAGCCGGGAGAACTGAGGTTAACTAAGGGGGAATGTGGCACCCTGGCACCTGTTGGGCACCACAGAAATCCTTAGGACACGAATGGAGTAAGTAACAGCAAAGCAAAACTCACAAAACACCAAACAACACAACAACACCTTAGAACACCTGGTTTCACCCTGAGCCTCTAGGGGGAGCTCCACTGGTCACTTTGAGCCAGTTTCCTCTATAAATAGAGTCTTGGAGGGAGAAACACCAGAGTGTGCAGACGCTACAAGAGCTGCAGGTTGTGGAAGATCTCAAGCTTATGAGACACACACCAGGCCTAGTCAGCCTAGCTACCAGTGAGGAAATCCCTGCAATTGGGATACTAGGAAAGGAGAAGCACCTCTCAAGGAATACCAGAGTTACACCAACTCTTCCCTCATCCTCCGGTTACTGGAACCGAAGCTGTGAGAGCCACCCAGCCACAGAGAACCAGCACATCCAACAGGAGGTTTAGCCACCTGTTCCACCTGATGCACCCAACCACGAGAGCCCAGGGAAGAGTACTGATCCTGCTCAGACCCTTCTACAGTGCCCTCAGTGCTGTTAACCAGGTGAAGCAAGTTCCATTGAACACACTGTCCGGTCCGGCTGGATTCCACATCCACCCGACCTTAATGAGAGAGATAGAGAAAGGAAGCCTACTACAACTGCTTGCCGTGAACCTCCAGAAGTGCCGACTTCACTATCCCGGTCCGAGTGTACCTGATTACCACCCAGTAAAGGTACCTAAAAGAGACTTTGTGTGGTTGTGCGTTACTCCTGGATTTGGCGCGCAGCATCCCGCAGCTGCCTCACAACATCCTGCGCAACTCCCAGCTCCGGGGACTCCCGCTCATCCTGTGGGGAGCGTCCCATCTCGCTGTATAACATCCCCCGGAGACCCGAACAGCGCTGGTAAAGTTACCAGAACACCCGCAGGTGGCGTCACGAAGACAAATCACCCCTACTGTTCCGCCATTTCCCCTTTTGATCTGGACCACCGGGCCTACACCACCGCAGGCGCGGTTCCGTGACTGGAGGAGAAACAACGCCCGCTCCGTGTACCCCCGGCTACGGTGAGTCAAAAACGTCTGAGCGTCCTGATGAGCGTCCTGTGAATGAAGGGTGGATATCTCACATTGGGAATCAGATCTTATGCCTTTCTTGTGTATTTATGCTTAAGGTGATTTTCCTGATTCAAATAATGTTTATTAAAGTTTTCAAGATAACAAGAAAATCAGATCAAATCATATAAAGATAGAATATAATACAGTATATAAGGTGATTTTCCAAGAGTAAAGTTTCTTTAAATCATCAGATCGTGGAAAAATAATAATTCCCACAATTGGAGGTGATTAAATAAATGGTTCTATACTGAGATATGCTGAGATAAATCTTATATATGTGTCCCTGCTATGTACTGTGTAATGGATGTGTCTGACCGTACAGGGACATGGTCTGATCATACCACATCTCCTGTGCTGAGATAATCTTATATACATGCCCCTGCTATGTACTGTGTAATGGATGTGTCTGACCATACAGGGACATGGTCTGATTATACCACATCTCCTGTGCTGAGATAATCCTATATATGTGTCCCTGCTATGTACTGTGTAATGGATGTGTCAGACCATACAGAGACAAGGTCTGATCATACCACATCTCCTGTGCTGAGATAATCCTATATATGTGTCCCGGCTGTGTACTGTGTAAGATGATCTCAGCACAGGAACATTTTTTTTTTATCACATTTACTTGTGGAAATTATTATTATTCTAAGATCTATTGATTAAAACCAACTTTGTCCGTCTGAAAACTACTAAAGCCGGCGTCACACATGTCAATGTTATTGGACCAGCGACATCGTGGAAATGATCTAAATATCATTTCCACTATGTCCGCAGGCTGGCATCCAGGGTAAGGCGCTAGGCGCGCTGTCTAGATACCCGATGTATACCTTGGTTACCAGCCTTCTCAGCTAACCGGCTGGTATCCAAGGTACACAGCGGGTAACAAAGGTACTGCACCCCATTATAGGAACCAGGGTAGTCGGGATGGATGGAGAACAGAATTTAGGGGACCACCCAGGAGGGAGTGAAGTCTGGAGGGACACACATTTGTGATGTAGGACACATGACAAGCAGTACAAAAGGACAGTGGATAGATCTAGAAGGCAGTTGGTGGGTGGATGGCAAGAGCTGAAGGAGTCTGCGACGGGCAGAGTGTCTGTTGGAGAGGAGTAACAGCTGGTAAGAGACGGCAATTTGACGGCGATGGTGCCAGTGGGAGCTCGTCCAACCTGACCGAACAGGGGAGCTGAGAGAAAGAGAGTGAGGGTGCTTCAGAAGACTGACGAGTAAAAATAGTAAAGTGCAATGTATGGATTACAGTATATAAAACAGTATATAAAAGCTGAAAAAAAACCTAAAATCAAATAACTGATTCTGTGCCCCTGCCTCCTCTGTGCCTGCAACCAGATCCCCGCAAGGGGATCTAGATGGTTAGGGCCTTCATAATCGGTAGATGGGACATCTCAGCAATTACAAAATGACGCACGAACGATCTCTGCGTCGCCGCAATGACGCACGAAAGATCTCAGCGTTACCGCAATGACGCATGGACGATTTCTGCGCCACCGAACTACGATATCACATACCACTAGCATAGAATAGGTGTGTTAAAAGAATCTCTGGTTTGCCTACCTACCATGATGTCACAAAAAAACGCCCACATTGACAGAAAGATCGCAGGAGACGCTGCTGTCTGACACCGTACAAGCGACTAAATAAAATCGCTCGCTGGATCGTCCGCAAGATGACGGCATCACCGCATCGATGGTCCATGTGAGTGATATTGACGCGTGGGACATCTTACCCGCGATAATTTTACGTCTCTCAGGCGACGAATAATCTGTGACGCATAAGCAATATCGCGGGCGACATTGACACGTGTGACAGGCCCTTAACACACAGTTCTGAGTTCTATACCTGTTTTACATAGCTTTTAGTTTGGTGGCACCACAGGGTACTGTCCTTGCAGAATCTCAGTTCGCATAGTCCTCAGTGAACCGGGATAGCTCGTCCAAGACACACCCGTTATGCTCCCTCCTTAACAGGTTGCTCTTTCTCTCTGCGCTGCCTGTCCGCCTCTCTCCTGCCTGCGGCTCTGCACACAGTGCCCCAGTCCAGCAGCCACTGGTTCTCTCGGGCGACTGGTACTAGGTCCCCTGATCCTAGTACGGCTACCTTGTCGGCGGATGTGTTGGGAGTTGACCACAGCTCCTCTAGATCTCTTGGCCTCTGGTTCCATGGTTGGAGCGTAGAGTCACCTTGCCACCTTTAGGGCCAGTCCCCTGGTTCTCAACCTGCCCGTCCGCTTAACTCAGATTCAGGAGCACGGGTGGATTGCTCTCTGCTGCGCCCCTGGGGCTCCCTCTGCCTCGCTGCAGTCTGCTGTTCCGGGACCCAGGACGAGCTCCTCGCAGCTCAAGTCCACCGGGTACTCCTCCACTTACTACTTCCTCCTGACTGCCTCATCTAACTTCCCACCCTCCACCTTTCTTCCCTTCGTCCCATTGACTAACTGAGCCCTCCCTCTATTGGGTTTGCCCACCGTCCCTGGACCGGGTGTGTTGGGTGCTTTTGTGGGCATCTGGACTTACCATCCCATTTCCCTGAGAACAGGAATACCACACTCGTGGGATGGGTGCAGTACCCCTTTGTCGCGACCAGACCGCAGGGATGCCACACTGTCTTCCCACTGTGCACTCTCCCCCTGTGCTTTCTCTTTCCCTCTGTGCTGTCATCTTCCTTCATATGCTCTCTTTTTTTAAATGTCTTCCCACTATGCACTCTCCCCCTGTCTGTTCTCTCTCTCCCCATGTGATGTCTTCTTACCTGTGTGCTCTCTACTTTGACCTGTCCCCCCCATGCACTTTCCCCCTGTGTGTTGTTTCTCTCCACCCCTGTGCTGTCTCCTCTCATGTGCTGTCTCCTTTGTGCTGTCTTCATCATGCACTCTCCCCCCTATGAGTGCTTTCTGTCCTTACTGTGCTCTCTTCTTTGAGCTCCCTATACGTTCTCTTCTGCCTGTGAGTTCACCCTCCTTGTGCACTCCCGCTTCCCCCCTGTACTGTCTCTCCCATGTGCTGTCTCTGCCCCTTTTTATGCTCACCACCCGGGTGCTCTCCCCACTGTTTATCAAAACACAGAAGGAACAGGGGCACCAATGCTGCCGGCTTATCGGAGAGAACGCTCCCCATTGTTTGCTGTCTCAATTCCCCCCGTGGGCTGTCTAACCCCTTGAGCCATCTCTTCCCACGTTGAGGGGCACATGTTGTTGAGGTGCCCATGTTGTTAGGCGAGGAGGGCACGTGGAGCTGGGGGGCATATGTTGCTGGGAGGCACATTGTACATTTACTAGCCTGTGGCTCCTCTCTGCTGTGGCTTTCTGATTTCTACAGGAGGTAGGGATGAAGCGGGGGCGGGGCTGAAGCATGTCACACACTGATTCTGCCCCTAGTGCCCACCCCCCCTGCTATTATGCCCACCCCTTGGCCATCCAGAACTGTTATCTGGGCAGGAAGAAAAGTGACAAGGCTCCTCTCCTCGCCCGTCACTATGAGGCAACCCCCACCCTGGCATCAGGTTTCTGGTCATGGTTATGTCAGATTGGGTGTGTGCAGCACTGCTGCCGGTACTATGCCACTGCCAGCTTCCTCCATATTAGCATACCCATCACTTGGGTGTGCTAATATGGCACGGATTCCGGGACATGACAGAGGATTGTGGCATTTATGGACATCTCGACGGACATTGATGACACACAGCACTAGCTAAGTAATTCATAGATGAAAGATGGCATTACCACTGTGAGGCATGTAGATCAGGAGAGCAGACTGTCAGTCATTACTTGTCTCGCAATGGTAACACCCAATTTTATTGATCCCTTCATGTCTGAGCCTGTTTTCACCTTTACAACCCAGACATGTTTTCAAATTCCTTTGTCACTTAATTAGGTTTTCTAACTCTGGAATGCTACAATGGATCCCAGTGATTCTGAGATTTTATTTTTGTGACATACTGGACTTCATGGTAGTGGAAATGAAAAAATTTGATTTTTCTCACAAAAATGGCGTTTTATCACCAAATATTTTCAATTTCCCAAGGATATCAGGAGAAATTGGACCTCAAAATTTCTTGTGCAATTTCTCTTGAGTACGGGGAAACCCTATATGTAGTGGAAAACCACTGTTTGGGCGCACAGGTGGGAAGGAGTGCCATATGATTTTTGAGCATAGATTTCCCTAGAACAGGGGTGGGGAACCTCAGGCCCCAGGGCCGAATGTGGCCCTAGATGACTTTTTTGCAGCCCCCAAGCAGATTCCTGGGGACCGCAGTGCTCAGGCTGGCAGACACATTTGCCGACTGTCTGCCTTTTAAATCCAGCTCTCCATTGATCTCTATGCCCCAGCCTCAGCCTCCCCAGTGAAGTATATGCTCCCTGCCTCTCCTGTGATGTCTAGGGCTTTAGCAAACCTGGAAAAGCAGTTGAGAAGCAACATGACCAATATCACCCATGTCAAAGAGAAGCAGCTCCAGCCACCACAGTAGGGTGAGAGTTGATTGTTTAACCAAATATAGAGGGTCATTTTCAAGTTTGTAATTTTGTACGGCTCCCGAAGGATTGTAGAAATTCCCAAATGGCCCTCGACAGAAAAATGGTTCCGCACCACTGCCCTAGAAGTTTGTAAACTCCATTTGCAGGGCCCTTAAGTGCCAAAACAGCAGAAACGCCCTCAAGTGACCAGATTTTGGAAATTATACTCTGAAGGTACCTTTACACGCCGCCACAACAGGATGGATACAACCCGCTACAGGCTACAAATGTAGCTTGTCGAGCCAATATCGCCCGTAGTAGCGGCGTCTGAAGACGGGACGACACAGCCGGCTACAGATACCTCTGTATCCGTGCACTGCCCATAAACATATGGCAACATCGCCGATTGTAGCGAGCTGTATCGGCGTGTAAAGAAGCTACAGAAGGGAACTCTGGACACCCGGCGATGTAGCTGCAATGTG
>JARQOC010000005.1:281934711-281988219 GCA_033576535.1 Allobates femoralis
TGTGAGGGCTTTGTAGCTTCCACAGCTTCGGTTCCAGTAACCGGATGGTTTGGAAAGAGTTGGATTAACTCTGTATTCCTGAGAGGTGATCTCCTTCTTCCTATTATCCCAATTGCAGGGATCTCCACTTGCTAACAGGCTAGCAGGGCCTAGTGTGTTCCTCATAGGGTGGAGGTTTCACACAGGCAGGCAGCTCTTGTAGCGTCTACCACACTCTGAAGTTTCTCCCTCCAAGACTCTTTTTATAGGGGAACTGGTTAGAAGTCACCAGTGTAGCTCCCCCTAGAGGCTCGGGGTGAAACCAGGTGTTCTAAGTGTTGTTTGTGTTGTGGTTTTGCTGTGCTGTTACTTACTCCATTTGTACCTAAGGATTTCTGTGGTGCCCAACAGGTGCCAGGGTGCCACAATAGGAGATTAAGTTTGTGTCTGGGGTGTTTTGATTCTTCTACGGAGAGCCAGCTGGGCCTCAAAGTTTCACTCCACCATGTCTTGCTTAGTTTAATTATGGTCGAGTTGTAGTATGCTGAGAGATTAGGGATGGCTAGGCCACCATTCGCCTTGCTCTTCTCCAGAGTACTCTTTGCTACCCTTGGCTTTTTGTGTCCCCAAATAATGGTCATAAATTGGGATTGGAGTTTTTTAGTCCAATGTTGTTTAATAGGGATTGGGAGAAAGCGAAATACATAGAGAATTTTTGGAAGTACAAACATTTTGACGACTCAACCTTACCTATTCAGGACAAATCCACTTTTGAGATGTGCGTTAAGTCGGTATGGACAGTTTTAAATAAGTCTGTGGGATTCTTGTCTAAGATCTTAGAGGTATGATCGGTAATTTTGATACCCAAATAATCTAGTTCCTTCTTGTCCCATGTAAGGTTATTTTTAAATTTAATTGTGGTTAGAGTTTCGGGCTCTAAGTTCAAATGTAAAGCTTGGGTCTTGTTGAGGTTAATTCTATATAAAGAGGCAGCAGAGTATTCTTCAATAGTCAATAGTAAGTTTCTCAGGGAGTTCAGAGGGTCAGAGAGAGTTAATGTAATATCGTCGGCAAAGACACTGATTTTATATTCCTTGGCCTTGGTATATATTCTTCTAATGGATTGGTTCAGGCGAATTTTTTCGGCAAGGGGCTTGATAAAAAGGTCGAAGTAACCTCAGAGATCTTAACAAGCCATTTACACATTAAGAAAAATGGGACTCCATACCAACAGTTACAGTGATGTTGACTGTGGAAGTGCAGATTGATCAGCTATAGATTGGTAAATTGTAAGGCTACTTTCACATCAGGGTTTCTTTTCAGTTCAGCACATCAGGCTTAGGGCTCAGACACACTCTGCTACTTACATGCGAGTCTGTCGGACGAGACTCGGAAGAGACTGGAGCAGTGACCCTGAACGGCCTCTCCCTCTCTGGACGGGGAGTGTGCTGCACAAAAACACAAGCAGCTGACACTCCCGTCCAAAGAGGGAGAGGCTGTTCTGGGTCACTGCTCCAGTCTCTTCCAAGTCTCGTCCGACAGACTCGCATGTAAGTAGCAGAGTGTGTCTGAGCCCTTAGGCTGATTTCACACTGCAGTTTTTTCCCTGATCAGGTTCCACCTGGTTTGTGTGTGTGGCGCTCTGCCAGTACAGGTAGCCACGGGACCACCTAAAACATGATTGGATTTCCATAGTGGGTACCCCATACACATACAATGCCTTCCACCCCAGACCTGTAGGGGGAGCCCCACTTGCTGCCTTTAAGCAAGATCCCCTATAAATACCAGTGCTGGGTACGGAGTTAGTCAGAGTGTGCAGCCGCCAGGAGAACTGTGTGTCGGAGTCGCGATAGGCTCGAGCCAGTTATCAAGCCTAGCCAGTGCAGGGGCCTAAGAGTGAGGTCAAATGCAAGGCATAAAGCAACAGAGAAACAGCAGACTGGGGGCAGAGGAGCCATACCGGTTCACCCCAGAAAGCCACCCAGACATCGGAGTCCGAGTCTGCAGGAGAGCATTTAGCTCAGCAGAAATGCCGGTTCACCGAGGAGACTTCAGTCTCTCGGGCATCTGTGTAGCAGCCAAGAAGGGAGCCAGGCACCGCATGAGAGGATATCACGAAGGTTTCCCACTACAACACACAGGTGACAGAAGAGCAGAGGAGGCCAGGCCAAGTTACACACAGGTCAGGGGCTTCACAAAAGAAAAAGAGACGAGGAGGCCTTATACTCACTCACTGTGGAGATCCGGAAGTGTTTCCCGAAGAAAGGAGAGTACCCTGGACATTACCTGTAATTCCACCAGTAAATGTACAGAAACAATTTACAGTGTGTGTGTTGATTCCTCAGTCCCTGACCCTGTCTGCTACTGAGATTGCCTCGGCTGCCAGGCAGCATAATCAACTCCCTACATCCATCTCTGTCACCTCACCACAGCCCCGGGGACTCTGCTTCGCCTGTGGGGACCTATACCACCCAGCTGCCCTTCCATCATCCCCGGAGGCCCACAGCAGGGCTGGTGCATTCATCCAAAACCACAGGTGGTGTCACGAAAAACTTTTATTCTTTTTATTCCCTTTTATTTCTCCCCAATTTTTGAGCTGACCACCAGGGCTACGAATCCGGGCGGGCCACCAGTGACCTCCCTCCAACTCCACGCCCAGGTTCCGAGTTCCCATAGACCCCTGGGTGAATCATGTGCCAAAACCATGAGAGGAACTTGCAGAGAAAAACTATAATTGAAAGATTGACACCTGTTCTGAGTTTTGGAGACACTCCTGGTTTTGACACACAAACCTGATCAAACCTGATCAGGGAAAAAACTGCAGTGTGAAACCAGCCTGTACGTTTGAACTTCAGGTATGCCTGATCTGCGTTTTTGCAAATCTGGCAGAATTCCGTCTTTTTAAAAAAACAGATTACATTCTGTCTAATGCATTTGTATAGGAGTTTTGGACATGTTCAGCACTGCGTTTTCATCGCAATTCAGCAAAAACCATTGCTATCTGCGGTTTTAAGACAAGCTGGAAGTGTCGGATTTGCCAGATTGCGATGAAAACGCAAGTCACATACATGTCCAGAGCTCAAATACAAAAGGCATTAGGTAGAACGCAATGTTGCCGCATCTGTTTTTTTTTGCATAAAACTTGAAATTCTGTCGGATTAGACCAGATACAACAAGGCACTTAAAGGGAACTTGTCATGTCTGCTATCATGCTGCAAGTAACGAGTTAATAGCGTCCTACAGCCATGTTGCCAGCTACCGGGAGGAGCTGGCTTTATGCATCCTGGCAGCCTTGTGCTTCTGGTCATAGAGGTGAGGACAGCATGGCTTTAGTCATTGCTCAGTACATAGCGAGTAAGTTAATTTCCGGTCAATAGCTGGATTAATAGTGCGGTGGCCGCAAGGCTTTAGGATGCTATCAACCTGCAGAGACTGTCCAGACCCATCATCAATTCCCCTCCCCTCGCCGCACAGAAAGCACACCAACAACAGTTACTTTTTCAATACTTTAATGAGAGGTATCAACATAACACCTTACTCATGACTTGTTGTAAAACACTTTCATTGTGTATTACTTTTTTATTTTGTGGATAAATCAAAGGCCGCAGCTCAAGCAAGGCACAAATCCGCCAGATCACGTGAGTGCAGGAGTCGTCTGCCACTGGCCGTCCAGCGCAGGATAACTCTCAAATCACTCTCTCCACTGCTGCGACAACCTCAAAATTCCAATAACAGGGAGGGAGGGTGGGAAACTGCTCTTTGGGCAAGCAGCAGGGGAAAAGACAAGATGGCTGAAACCCAGAGCATATATAACAGGTGGGGGTGGTTAGGCAAATAAGGGGGGTGTGACAGACAAACAAATCAGCCACTGTAAGGCGAGGAGGAGGGGGAGAGAGGAATTAACCCCATGAGGGCTGGACAGTCAGGTGGCAGTGGGTAATCCACAGTGCCACACAGACTGTCCAGACCCATCATCAATTCCCCTCCCCTCGCCGCACAGAAAGCACACCAACAACAGTTACTTTTTCAATACTTTAATGAGAGGTATCAACATAACACCTTACTCATGACTTGTTGTAAAACACTTTCATTGTGTATTACTTTTTTCTTTTGTGGATAAATCAAAGGCCGCAGCTCAAGCAAGGCACAAATCCGCCAGATCACGTGAGTGCAGGAGTCGTCTGCCACTGGCCGTCCAGCGCAGGATAACTCTCAAATCACTCTCTCCACTGCTGCGACAACCTCAAAATTCCAATAACAGGGAGGGAGGGTGGGAAACTGCTCTTTGGGCAAGCAGCAGGGGAAAAGACAAGATGGCTGAAACCCAGAGCATATATAACAGGTGGAGGTGGTTAGGCAAATAAGGGGGGTGTGACAGACAAACAAATCAGCCACTGTAAGGCGAGGAGGAGGGGAGAGAGGAATTAACCCCATGAGGGCTGGACAGTCAGGTGGCAGTGGGTAATCCACAGTGCCACACAGACTGTCCAGACCCATCATCAATTCCCCTCCCCTCGCCGCACAGAAAGCACACCAACAACAGTTACTTTTTCAATACTTTAATGAGAGGTATCAACATAACACCTTACTCATGACTTGTTGTAAAACACTTTCATTGTGTATTACTTTTTTCTTTTGTGGATAAATCAAAGGCCGCAGCTCAAGCAAGGCACAAATCCGCCAGATCACGTGAGTGCAGGAGTCGTCTGCCACTGGCCGTCCAGCGCAGGATAACTCTCAAATCACTCTCTCCACCGCCACGGAGGAGCGAAGGCAACGCCTGAGCTGCGACCCCCACCAGGAGAGAGCACAAGGCTTGTTCAAAACCAACCCGGAGCACGGACAAGAAAATGTCGGTGCCAATACCATGCAGATGTACTCCGTTAGACAGCTTCGAGAAACTAGGGTCAGATTCTAGCCGCAAATGCAATACTGATGTATACCAATGCAGTTGGCAATGATAAGTATTACATCCCCTTGAATTAACGAAAAATTAGAAAGCGGCTATCAAGGTACGCCAATCATATACTGGCACAAAAATCCATCCAGACGCCTGGCTGGACTATGCTGGGAACGACCATGCGAATAACTGACTCCAATTCAAAAATAAAAACGTGGAATTTAACCATAATAGCTCTTGTATATTACAACAGCTCCACAGGGTAAAACAAGGCCGAGGATGCCATAACCCATGTGGATGATGAGGGCGAGCAGGCCGGAAAGGGGCCTAGCAATTACACTACTTCGAGTGTCGTTCAACACTATTTTATCTCCTTTTTTCCCCATGAAACTTCGAGCCCAAAAACCAAATGATCTTCCTCCGGCGGAAATTTCTACCCACCGAGCGGCCCAGTTATATAAATACACCGTATACACCATGGCACAAGATCTTCTTACTAAGGACCGACACCATCTGAAAAGAAACAACAGTTAGCAATCTCACCATCGCACAAAACATTATTGTAAAGAAATGCCTCTCGTTCTGCCACTTTCTTTATTTATTTTATTTTATTTTTTATTTTTTTATTTTTTTTATTTTTATTTTTTTATTATTATTTATACATTCTTTATGATTCACTTTTCCGAGAAGGATTTGTAAGGTTCACTGCTACAGCAAGCAAATCATCAGTGCTAGCAAACAAACGCCAGACAATCACCCACCGAATGCTCAGCAAACCCGAACTCACTTCAGCCTGAAACACCAACAACCATTCCTAAATACTCAGACTACACCCGAGCGCACCAACGTAATTAACCCATATACACACATAAATATATATAAACAATATATACAACAATATAATATTTTAACACACACATACATATACCCAAATACACGCACTCTTATATCCGTGTACTCCCGTACACACCTGAATACCCATATGAACGCGCGTCACCCACACCCGTACCCACTACTTATACATACCATACCAAAATATTCCCCACAAATACTCCAATAATAACATTCGCTAACAGATTCACACCTTAGCAATTCGCCCCAATATCAGAAACTCAAAGAAGGATGCTGCGCAGACCACACACTAGCTCTACACATTGAATCACCCCTGCATGCGCGGTTTAGTAACAACTCCTACCCAACTGAATGGATTCCAGATTCCTAGGGAAGAAAATGACACCCCCATCAACATGTATGAGAGTAGAAAACGTGACAGTGGGGGGTCCGTAGAACGCGCCCAATTTCGAAGCCGTAAGTCGTGGCCAAAAGCAGCCTGGTAATAACACTGTAACAATACTTCCGATAAATAAATAGCAAGACATGTCATTCACACTGAACCTGCTACCTCCCCTGCCATGCCTTTATTGTCAACAAACTGCTAATGAATATTTAACGCCGAGCTGGACAAACCTGGGGTTGCCGGCATGCAATGGAACGACCAGTAGCGTCCAATATTAAGGAATCCTAGAACAAACTGGATAAACCCCACTATGTATCCCGTGTAGAGCAGATCTTACCCTAAGTTCCGTAGTAACAGATCACTGGCAATATCCGGAGTATGGCACCCTCCAGATAAAGAACAGGTAATCAAGCAGCTTCCCTTTCAGCATCATTAAATAGATCCAGAATGCCATAAGCTCCACAGTATCAGGAAAAAACTGCCCATGACCACAGATGGGTTCCAGCACCTTCAGAGAGAAACCGGTCAATAAACACTTTCCAGTGTAGCAGTAGTACACAATTCCCGGAATTCTGAAATGAAACAAACACAAATCAGGTACCGCATTACTGATAACCCAAGCATGACAGCCCCTAAACGTAATGTCAAAGGTCATCATATTACATCTACAATCTTGTCAGATCCTTGACCCAGAGCGACAAACTAGGTGTTATCCTGCAGACCTCACACCTGACGTATCGGGATACAGCTGAGGTGCTCCAGAAAACCAATACCAATGACTAGAATTAGACCGAGGTGCATATGCCACTCGCCAGAATGAATTAGACCAGCATTTTATGAGTTCAAAATCAACTCTAAAACCTAAAGAGCACTCAGAAACAAAGTGAAGTGTGCTTTTTTGCGCATTTTTTTATTTTTTTTTATTTATTTATTTATTTTTTTTTTAAATAATTCATTTTACCAGTCCCAAAAGAACAGATACGGACACTTAACCAAGCAAAGCTCATTCAGCAATGTACCATACCTTGTTTTCAAGTGAAAAACAACTTTCGACCTGGCGCACCGGCTGTGCACGTATTTTTTTTTATTTTTTTAATTTTTTTATTTATGTAAGTAAATTAATTATTTATATAACTTTTATGGTATGTCCTATGAACAATATCCCGTAGGATGGGTTTAAAGTTTTCCAAGTACATCTTGGTGTATAACAACCGCTTATGCAGTGGGGCGCAAGACGCCCCCATGCTGGCTGGTGATGACTAATGGGAAAATTCTACGCATTAATCAACCGGCGTGCAGGGCATCTACCCCGAGGTAGTTTAAATGGGCAAGAGAAACAGGGGAATCACCTGCGGAATTTTATTTCATTTATCTATATATATATATTTATTTAATTTTTTTTTTTTTTTTTTTGATTGAAAAACAAACCACAAAAACTATTATCGGAGATTATCTTCTGAACCTGACAAATTGGTTTGGCTTCGGGAAGAATTGCACCCGGCACAACATGACCCAAAATTCCTATGGGAAGCGCAGGCATGTGATTGTCTCTAAGAAACATCAGGAATCGTGATAACGTGTCAATCGCCCGATGGATGAAGCAGGAGGAGGGCAGTACAGGCGCGTTGGAGGGTGAAAAGGAGACCGGATTGGTCACCAGTGGCTGGACCAGCCTCAAATATAATGAATTGCGTGGCCTGGGGTGAAAAAGAACTACAGAACGCCTCACTGGATACTGCTAACAATGACTGGACTGGGTGGGTTAAGGGGTGCGAATAGCCTGCATATCCCATAGTAAAATGGAAACCGCAATAAGAGGGGAGGGCTGTCCTGAATATAACTATTTAATTATGCATGTAACATATATATACATATCTGTAGTCATACACACACATATCTATATATATATATATATACACACACATACACATGTACATATACACATATACACCCATACATATACATACTATATATAAGCATACATATGCGTACACATACATCGGAATTTTGTTACAAATTTTGAAAATCATCTTAAGTTTATTATATCTGCATGTCACCATTCATAACCATTCCTCTATTTTTTCTCCATTAAACTCCATCGTGCATCTCATGCTACATAATCCAGCTCTGCCCCTACCCCACTATATTACTACTTACCAACAAGACCAGGACTGGAAGCTTGATAAATCCTCCGCCAATGAGACGCGGGTAGAAATACGGATCAGTCCTGAGACACCACGGAAAACCCTGCAAAGGAATAAATCTCCACAGCGAAGAACAGGAAAGATGGATCCATCCATCCTCTCTGGAGCAACAGCTACTGAGGTACAATGAAAGCTGAAGTCATTAATGGAAGGCTCCTCTCACTGCTGTGTAATAAAGAGTACCTTGAGGACCGGGTGCTGCACCCATGCTTTTCATGGGCAGAGATCCATCTCCTCAGAAGCTAATAGAGGGATACACTAGCTGGATGTGTACATCTGCACTCACAGGTCTACCTGCTCCACAAGTCATGGCTGGGGCAGGGGATACTGTGTCATGGGCTGCAGGGCCAGGGAGCTTAATGCCTCACTCTAGTTACAGAGGTGGCTGATTATTGAGAGGATGGGGGAAGGGGGGGGGCAGAGGGCAACTGATTTGTGTGTAAAATCACTACCTGCTTACATATGGAAGGAATTGAATGCCAACTGAATTCTCACAAGTACCTGAACAGCCCTCTGCATAAACACTTCATGTACAGTGGAGCTGCCTCCTGGAGGACGGGCTGGTAGTCTGTGAGAGACTCACAGTGTAAATACGTGCTGCAGCTCCTGACCCAAATCTCCTGTGTGAGGCCAGGTCGGGGGAGGGGTGATAAGAGCAGGCACTATGTGTAAAACATGAATACTGCAGTGAATCTAGCTGCTGTGTCCTGATCTACCTCCCTCTCATGCAGCCAGGGTGAGTGCAGAACATTCCCAGCAGCATGAGGTGCACATTATGTCACCTGCTGCCGGCCAGCTGCACCGCGCTACCCAGTCTGACGATGGGCGTGCAGTCACGCTGGATACAAAGTGGGTGGCTGACCCCACCGCAGAGCGAGCGCAGGGTCTGCGCCCGCTCTGCTCACTAAATATCCCCTGGCTCAAATGCTGCCGCAGGCGGGAAGGTTTGAACGATTCCTGTCAGCCATGCTGCCGCCTTTGTGCCTCGCCAGAGAGGACACCAAGGACGCTGAAAGCCCAGCGAAACCGGCGGCCTCCTCCCTCACAATTCTCTCCCTTACCGCAGTTCCAGCGGATCCATCTGTTCCAGCAGCCATTCTGCCCTGGGTTAAGATGGGAGGAGAGACAAACTGCTCTTTGGGCAAGCAGCAGGGGAAAAGACAAGATGGCTGAAACCCAGAGCATATATAACAGGTGGGGGTGGTTAGGCAAATAAGGGGGGTGTGACAGACAAACAAATCAGCCACTGTAAGGCGAGGAGGAGGGGGAGAGAGGAATTAACCCCATGAGGGCTGGACAGTCAGGTAGCAGTGGGTAATCCACAGTGCCACACATTATCCCTGTATCTGCATGTTAATAATGTTTGAAGATATGACAGGTTCCCCTTAATAGAGTTGTGACTATTGAAAGTAACCAGAGAGTTGAGCTGACACGGCTGGAAACACACTAACTCACATGCAAGTCTCTCGGACGAGACTCAGGTCAGTGACCCTGAATGGCATCTCCCTCCTCTCTGGACGGGAGTGTCAGCTGCTTGTGTTTTTTATGCAGCATCACACTCCCGTCCTGACAGGAAGAGGCCGTTCAGGGTGACTGATCCGAGTCTCGTCCGAGAGACTAGCATGTGAGTCCGGTTAGTGTGTTTCCGGCCTAATATGTTTTTCCACATAGACTGTCCCTGTCATTGCTGCATAAGAGCATGGCTTGTTTTTTTTCTTTGCTGCTTACTGTATTATGTGTTTGTGTCCAAAGGAAATTAGATTAAGGAAGGGATTGATATGATGGATGACTATTTCTGAACAAGGCCGTATGATATACTGCAAGTATATATCCAACAAGAAAGAAGTAAACAGCCTTGAGCTCAGGTCCAGGAGCAGGCTTCAGGCAGAATCATAAATCAAAAAAAATGTTCCAGCAAACACCTATCCCTAAAGGCAGGTAGTAATTAGGCAAGGAGGCAGCGGGAGACAATCAGAAACACAGCACACAGAGCAATGGCACAATACTGCAACTGAGTCTCATCAGTTGCCTGATAGCCCAGGAGAAGGGAAATTGCAGGATATGAGGCCCAAGATAGGTCTTCATATCACAGTTTCCCACTAATCACAGAGCAAACACTTTCTTCTAAAACACTTTTAATATGTAAAAGAACAAATAATAAGAGCCTTAACTCAGGCATTAGTAAACACTGTGAAAATATTAGACTCACTATACTCACAACGAGTACTTTTTAATACTCACATATTCGTCCGAATAGCAAGTCTAATGTTAGTCAGTTAGTGATAGGCTCCGCCCACACACATCCAGCCATACAATGAGTCTTTCCGGGACAGGGTGGGAGGGTGGGATTTTTTACATTTCTACTGCATAAAATACCTTGCTGGGCCCCGCAGAGAGACCCTAAGATTCAATCTGCTCTCACTGAGGTGCCAACTCACATTGCGTATTGAAGGGAGGCAGCAATATGTATCAGATCGATAACGATCGACACATCACTCATGAGCACCAGCGATACTCGCCGAGTAATGAGTATCGCGAATACCGTACTATCCGTGTGAGTAGCGAATAGAATCTATTATGGCCGCTTTACACATCCCGATATCATCATCCAACTTCGATAAAAAGTCACATGATTCGTGCGTTGGCCCCGATATCGTTTGCGCGTTGTGTGGTGTAAATGTACAATTCGATGCAAGAACGATGCCAAAATGATATCAGGGGAGAAATGAGCCTGCTCTCCAACTGCCCGATATTGGATGGATGATCTGGCAGGATTGTGCTGTGTGACGGCCCAACAACGATTTGGAGAACAACTTCCCCTATTCACTCCTATGTTAAATGGTCGTTCCCTGCTTCGCGCGTACAAGGGGGCGAATACATCGCAGTTGTGTTGCCTTCCGATATCTCCCTGTGTGACAGCTCCTATGCGATCTTGGAATTCTGCCCAAAAACTGCGCGCTCCCATGCCGTTGTATCCAATATCGAAGCGATGTTAAGACATGTAAAGTGGCCATAACACTCGCTCATCACTACCTGCAACCCCTCAAGTGCTTACATGTCCGTATCAATTATCTGTAGAGTCATCAGGTGAAGTAAAAAATGCAAATGTGCACAGTTATACCTTATCTGGTAACCTTTAACCAGTTCAAGACTGTATCATTTACCTCCATTCCTGACCAGGCACTTTTTTATTCATTTTTACATGTAGTTTACAAAGCTATAATTTTTTTATTGGGATATTCACATAATTTTTACATTTTTTTCATGACACATGGTGCTTTGTTTTTATTTTATTTTCATACAAAATGACATCATATAGGAGGTAAAAAAAATACATGCTCAATTATTACATTTTTGAATATGACCATAAAGGACCATTGCATTATTTTTTACAATTTGTTTCCCTTTCTGTGCAATTAGTTTTAGATATTGAGCATTTTTTTTTTACCAGGGTAGGACTTGTAACAGAGTTTTTTTTCATTCATACAAATCAATAAGTAAGTGCAAAAATACAGCAAAATGCCATTTTTTGTAGCGTTTTGTGTGAACTTTGAGATCCTGAAAAATGCAGCAAAACACATCAAGAAAGGCAGCAAAAAAGACAGCCAAACGAGCCTTTTAGCTGCAGCTTTTTTACCACCTAGAGATCAGATTTTAGCTACATAAAAAAACGCAGCAAAAAAGCAACATGTGAACATAAGCTTATATTGAAGGCAGAGATGGTAATGATCCATTCCTGACTTCTCTATGAGGAGTCTGGCTATGTGTGACAGCTGGCCCCTGCTCTCACAGTTGCACAATCGCATGTAGCTATTTTACAATGATATCATAAAACATCACTGCAGGTTAGAACTCAGTTTGCTATTTAAAGTCTATGGGTGGTCCGAAAGTGGTTAATTGTTCGATATGGCATCATGTCTTTATTACTCCCATGCATAGTTATCTGGTCTAAGTCCTGTCACTCAATGGAAGAGGCAGTCCCCTTAGTCAAAGCAAAACAAAACCCACAAAAATCAATTAGTGTCTCCCTCCATCTTACCTGTGCATTTTAAGTGACACATACGCAGGTACACTGTCTGGTACTATGTGGCGCCCCGCAACGAGTGCGTCACAAGAGGGTATTGCAGCCATAAATGTAGCCGCAATATTCTCTGACACAGCAGTGACCTAGTTAACTTTGAGATCCAACCCTGCATGCATCACCTAGAACAGAGGACCAATCCAGGGTCCTGGTGGGCGGAGTGCTAGGGAAGTGTGTAGGAGAACTGACTCTTAGTCATAAAGAGAAGGAGTCTAGAACTTGACCTGAGCAGTCGAGAACTTGGAGTAGGAGCGGGGGCTCCGCACCCCGTGCAGCCCCCGGGCCGTCACCGGTCGGGTGTCAGCACCTGAGGCCTCAACAACCGGGATCGGGCATTATTACCACGGGTTCCAAAAGACTCCCGTGCCCACAACTCACAGCCGGTTCACTGGTACCAAAGCTGGCAGCAGTTCACCTCTGCTACGCAAACCAGAAGCGTGGAGGAGCAGCTTCACAGGAGCACCCCACCACCAGCCAACTTCCAGTCGTCTAACCAGCGGTGTACCCATTGAGGGATCCAAGGCTCCCCAAAACATCCACAACGTACAACTTGGATAGGGCATTGAAGCAGCCTCCCCGTACCCGATCTGGTATTCCTGGGAGACAATGGCGAAACACTTAGCTAGAATGGAGGAACACTTGCGGATCTCTGAGGGACACTATCACTGCTGAGTCCACCCGGTCTACTACCCTTAAACTGTATACCATGTACTGCCTGCTGGTTACAGTAAAGACCCGTTACAAAGACTTTCTGTGTCCGTGCTTCCTTATGAACTGTCCGTCCGCACTACAAGGTAACCGCAGCTGCCGCACAACATCTTAAGCAGCTCCAGCCTCCGGGGATCACTGCTCAGCCTGTGGGGAGCGTTCCATCTTGCTGCTGTCCATCCCCCGGACGTTCCGCAGCGTTGGTAACGATTACCGAAACTACTCATAGGTGGCGTCACGAATAAATTAAACCCCTTTAATCTGTTCCTTACAAGACGTCTTCAACTGTTGATCTGCACTCAACTGGGCCCCACTACCGGCAGGCGCGGCCCACCGGTGACAAGGAGGAAGGAGCTTCAGCCTGTCTAAACCGGAGTCCCGGCCACGGTGAGTCAGAAAATGGCGTCACGAACAGGATACAAGCAGGCCTGTTCCCTAACGGGTATAATGTGCTTAAAAATGACTTTATTGTCTACAATTTGGACTTTGTTCGTCCCTAAAAGAACTTTCCCGCCTTCTCACCGTGGGCCAAGATGGCGCCCAAGATGGCGTTCCCGCCACAAGAATCCGCCACGTGCAAGCCCAGGAGTGAGCCGACCCCCCCTCATCGTGGGAGGGCTAAAGGAAAAAGGCGCCAAACTCTTTGTCCGCCCTGATTGCTCGAATCAACCATGGGGGCGGACCCCAAAGACTTTTCCCACCATTGGACTACAAAAGCCCAGAGGAAATGGGAGTGTCACAGACCTTCTTCACCAGCTCTCTACCAGAACGGTTACCGGTTGAACGGGTGTGGTTCCCTCTAAAGAAGAGAATGGCCAGCACGAGACTCCAAGACCTAATGCAGGAGGTCGAGGCGGAGGCCAGAGCAGCCATCGGTCAACCGGGTCCGGGTCCTGCCCTTACCGTAGACGGCAGCCCCGACTTTTGGCTAGAGGCTCTACAAGACCTCCGGGTGCAGTTACTTGAGACTGTGGAGTGGACGATTCGCAGCTGGAGTGCGACCCTAGGCAGAAGACTCCATCATGCGATGCAGCAGAGCCGACCGGGTACAGCTTCTCCAGGCCCAGACGACATCGCCAGCTTCTCAACCGCCTCACCGTCGCCCACCACCTGTCCTGCTTCGTCACCGGAGCCCATAGACTGCATCATTCCAGTGGAGGCCACAGCTCGGCCCATTCCAGCGATTAAAGCCGCAGCCGACCCGTTCCTGAGCCGGAGCTTCCAATACGCTCCATAGAAGAAGCCGACACATACCTGGTTCCACCTGCGGAACCTGCGACTAGTTTTCCACACTACTAAGACTGTCGCCTGTTTCTCCCCTGAACCAGAGGCCTCCTCTGCAATTACCGAGGCCTACCTGGTGACCGGGATCGAAACACCACTTCCCGCTGCTACAGAAGAAGAGGCAGGCAGCCTGGAAGTCCTGCACAACGACCCTGAGGAGAACTTTGCAGCACAGCCACCCATCGACCCAGAGGATTCCGTTCCATCATCTCCGTCAGCCGAGCAGCCCGAGTAGTCATCGAAGGAGAGTCGAGGATGATGACGACGAGACCTACAGCGCCGCTGAGGACCTCTACACCGGGTTCGCCTGGGGAGACACCAAGGATCCTTCTGCCGGGCGATATGCTCGGGTGCATTGGTCGGGTGCCGCCGCCGCAACATCTTCTCCGGTTCCGTTTAACCGGGCTTTGCTCCAGACTGCCCACCAAGCTCGAGCCGTTCAACAACCATCACGCCGTAGTGACTGTATCCACACGCCGCACCACTACGACGAAGAGGTACGTCGTATCCGAAGGGAGGAGTGGCACGCTCGGCTGCACGCCAACATGCAGGCCCGCGCTGAAGCCCGCCACCAATCTCCATTGCCTGAAGAGTTCCGTAAAACTGGAAGGGTGAGCACCTTTAACTTATCCACCGGGTGGGGATTCGTAAGGGAGGAGGGTGTGAGTACTGAAGTGTTTGTGGGGCGCCGTAATGTGGAATCGCACCTACCGCGAGAGCATCCTTACCGAGACTTATATAGAGGGGACAGTGTAACCTATGAGCGACATATATGCTGTGACGGGTGGTTCGCTATACGAGTCCGGAACACTGCCCTCCATAAGTGACTTTGTTGTTTGAACTTTTCACCAAGAGACTTCTTCCTGTTTGCAAATAACACCGCGACTTGGCGGCTACAGCCTGAACTTTTACCTAAGGACAGCCGACCGCCCGCCGGGTCCGCGCAATGTGTTAACCTGTTTATCTTACCGTTTCACTTTTATGCATATAATCACCTGTCATTAATAAAAGTGTTTATTACCTGTTATAAAATATAAAAACCTCTGTAATGTGGGTAGTGTGACGCTTGGGGACAAGCGTATTCAACCAAGGGGGAGTGTGGCGCCCCGCAACGAGTGCGTCACAAGAGGGTATTGCAGCCATAAATGCAGCCGCAATATTCTCTGACACAGCAGTGACCTAGTTAACTTTGAGATCCAACCCTGCATGCATCACCTAGAACAGAGGACCAATCCAGGGTCCTGGTGGGCGGAGTGCTAGGGAAGTGTGTAGGAGAACTGACTCTTAGTCATAAAGAGAAGGAGTCTAGAACTTGACCTGAGCAGTCGAGAACTTGGAGTAGGAGCGGGGGCTCCGCACCCCGTGCAGCCCCTGGGCCGTCACCGGTCGGGTGTCAGCACCTGAGGCCTCAGCAACCGGGATCGGGCATTATTACCACGGGTTCCAAAAGACTCCCGTGCCCACAACTCACAGCCGGTTCATTGGTACCGAAGCTGGCAGCAGTTCACCTCTGCTACGCGAACCAGAAGCGTGGAGGAGCAGCTTCACAGGAGCACCCTACCACCAGCCAACTTCCAGTCGTCTAACCAGCGGTGTACCCACTGAGGGATCCAAGGCTCCCCAAAACATCCACAACGTACAACTTGGATAGGGCATTGAAGCAGCCTCCCCATACCCGATCTGGTATTCCTGGGCGACAATGGCGAAACACAGCTAGAATGGAGGAATACTTGCGGATCTCTGAGGGACACTATCACTGCTGAGTACAGCCGGTCTACTACCCTTAAACTGTATACCATGTACTGCCTGCTGGTTACAGTAAAGACCCGTTACAGAGACTTTCTGTGTCCGTGCTTCCTTATGAACTGTCCGTCCGCACTACAAGGTAACCGCAGCTGCCGCACAACATCTTAAGCAGCTCCAGCCTCCGGGGATCACCGCTCAGCCTGTGGGGAGCGTTCCATCTTGCTGCTGTCCATCCCCCGGAGGTTCCGCAGCGTCAGTAACGATTACCGAAACTATTCATAGGTGGCGTCACGAATAAATTAAACCCCTTTAATCTGTTCCTTACAAGACGTCTTCAACTGTTGATCTGCACTCAACTGGGCCCCACTACCGGCAGGCGCGGCCCACCGGTGACAAGGAGGAAGGAGCTTCAGCCTGTCTAAACCGGAGTCCCGGCCACGGTGAGTCAACTACAGTTCAACTTTGTACTGTGACAGCATTACACATTACTTTGGAGATGGATCACTTGCAAGGCAAGGTTGACCTGAACCCGGATGATGTCATCTTCCTAACCACCCTACGGGCAGAAGGTAGGTCAGCCTCTGCAGAGCCAGAGCGGAATCATGCATTGGAGATGGAGACGTGAGCTGTACTTCTACCGCACTTCTCGCATTGGGCCTAATCTGCAATGAGATGCAGATCCAATCCTGGGCTCAGATGCCAGACATAGACCTGAGGAGCGAGTCACAGCAGTCAGGTGGCACTTTCCATATGGCATCTAGGATTGGGAGCACCACATATCAGACTTCACATGGTCTTGCAGCATGTCTGGCTAAATTCCCCCTCCAGCCGGTGTCACAGCTTGACACAGCTTGATCGTGATGCAGATATGAGAGCCGGAGCTCATATCAAGCGATAAACGCTTGTTCAATCTGCTTCATCGTGGTGTGTGACACCACGATGAACGATCTCCCAGCGGCAGAGCCTATGCTGGGAGATGGTATCTACGGTAAACGTCGGGTTACTAAGCGCCGGGCGGCGCCTAGTAACCCGATGTGTACCATAGTTACCAGCGATCTCGCTGCTCCACATCGCTAGTGAGTCTGTCTGTGTGACAGCTCACCAGCGATGTGAGCGATATCGTTAGCGATCGCGCGTGCACGTGATCGCTAACAATATCGCTCACGATATTGCAGCGTGTGACGGCCGCCTAAGGCTAATCACTTCCTTGACCAATGCCCTAAAGGCAAGGTGGTAGTATTCTAGCAGGATAAGGGGTATGGGTTCCTAGTGGAACATGGCATTAAGCATCGGTGCTACCTGAACTGCTTCCCCCACCTGCGTAACAATCTTCCTGTCACGTGTTGACTGTTCTGCAGTCCATGTGACATATTCTGCTGTAGTTGAAATGGCACTAGATTTCCTTTGGCACATTCAGAGTTAATGTCAGAAGCTGCTGTAGGGTTGCGGTCTATGCCTTGGTGGCTCAGCAGGTGAGGGGGGATGTCAGTTAATGCAATTGTCTACTCCCCCAGCCTTTAAATAGTTCCCTCTTCCACCAGCGGATGTCACTGAAAGAGTTTAATCTCTGCAAAGATCTTGAGCTGTGAAGATGTTAGTGCAGTCTGTGCTGAAACCTTCCTGCTGTATTTCTTGGAATTTTCCTTCTTTTGTGAGAGATGCTGTGCTTCCCGACCTTGCGTGGAGGTGAGGGGGTACTAGTCTAGGGCTGATTAGTAGCAAAAGGCAAGGGTGGCAGCCTGGATATTCTCACCTTCAGAGGCAATTCCTGGAACAGGGAGAGACAGGAAACCCCAGTATAAAGGTCAGAATAGTTCCTCTTATCACCATTTGCTCATCATTACATCCTGCTACATTAGCTTACTCCCTTGACCAATATATCACCCCATGACACTTCCTCAAAAATTACGTACCATCTTTGTCAGGGAGGAGGTCACTTTCATGAAGTTGTGGGGCAGCAAGTGGTAGTTTGCAGTTGGCGTACGTTGGGTTGCCATCACCTACCAATATGAGTTGTGGCAGAAGGAGGCCAACCTGGAGAGAAGTTGGCTTTGGGTGTGGCCTAGATGCACCCGAACGCAGATAGGCTAGTGATGTTCCCCAAACTGGTCCAGTCTGTCCTATAGGGCATGGTCATCCCCTAGTTCCTCCATTGTCCTCTACAGTGGTGGCCATGATGAAGTGTGCTGGGGGAAGGTAGTGGCGGAGAATGTCCCTACAGGAGTAGCCCCTGTGACCCCCTCAAGACTGTCTGGCAGCAGAGTACCAGGAAACACGACGACAGCCATCCAGGGCATGGCTGAAAATGATGAGAGACAATGTCAGTGGACCTTCCTAAAGGCATGTTTGTGGGTCAGTGCGATAGTGACCCGTCCCTCAGTTGGCATTTAGGCTAGAGAAGAACTTGTTGGAGTTTTTTTTTCAGTCCTTCCTTGACCAAGGTCTGTACTTTTGTTTAAAATATATTTCTCCTTCCAACATTTTGCACTTCCCCCTGCTGGGCAGAGGGAAGTACTTAATGGACTCTGCCCTTCATGGCCTTTCCACCACTTTAACCTGCCTAGCGGTATTCCCGAGCCTGACTCGGGGTTAACTTTCACTGTCAGAAGCGGTAACCCCGGGCCCTGTTGCAGCTCTCGGTGGTACAGAAATGTAAGTAATGAAGAGGCAGGAGCCGCACGCAATTCCCACCCTCCAGCACAACCCCCCCCTGCTCCTCACCAGACAATGCAAGCTCCTCACCAGATGCTGCGAACACCCACTCACTAAGCCCCCCCACCGCTCCTCACCAGACACTGCCTGCACCCAAGCTCTTCCCCAGATGCTGCCAGCAACCCCTGGCCCCACCCCTCACCTAATGCTGCACCAGGGCCCCCAAGGCTGAAGGTCCGCTACTGGGCAGGAGCGCTGTGTCCTCATAGAATCAAGAGTTAGTTATCTGGGAAAGCATAGTGTACGCTGCTTGTGATTATGCAAAGAACGTTCTTGGCAATAAAACCAGCAGAGCAGCAGTGCAGAACAGCAGAGATTCTGCAGATCATTACTACAGAGGAGCTCTGCAGATCATTACTACAGAGGAGCTCTGCAGATCATTACTACAGAGGAGCTCTGCAGATCGGTACTACAGAGGGGCTCTGCAGATCATTACTACAGAGGAGCTCTGCAGATCATTACTACAGAGGAGCTCTGCAGATCATTACTACAGAGGAGATTCTGCAGAGGAGCAAGGGGGGTGCTACCAGCCACAGCCACAGCAGAGGAGCGGGGGGGTGCTGCCGCCCGGGGCTAGGGTGTCTGGAAGCTGAGTCTGCGGTGGAGAGGAGGGGCGGGAACAATTACCCTCCTCGCCTCTGTCACAGGGTCACGGGGGCCCCCTACTGATGCCTGAGGGGCCCTGGTGCAGCTGCACCACGGTAGGTCCGCATCTGACGCTCAGGGTAAATGGCAGTGTGGCGCCCCGCAACGAGTGCGTCACAAGAGGGTATTGCAGCCATAAATGCAGCCGCAATATCATCTGACTCAGCAATGATCCGGTTAACATAGAGATCCAACCCAACATGCATCACCTAGAACAGAGGGCCAATCATAGGTCCTGGGGGGTGGAGTGTTAGGGTAGTGGAGTAGAACACACAATAATCTAGACGGAGAAGAGAAGAGTCTAGAACTCGGAGAAGAAGGGTCTAGGACCAGAACTTGGAGAGGAGCGGGGGCTCCGCACCCCGTGCGGGCCCCTGGGCCATCACCGGTCGGGTGTCAGCACCTGAGGCCTTAACAACCGGGACTGGGCATTATCTACACGGGTTCCCAAAAGACTCCCGTGCCCACAACTCACAGCCGGTTCACTGGTACCGCAGCTGGCAGCAGTTCACCTCTGCCACGCGAACCAGAAGAGTGGAGGACCAGCGCTACAGGAGCACCCCACCACCAGCCAACTTCCAGTCGTCTAACCAGCGGTGTACCCACTGAGGGATCCAAGGCTCCCCAAAACATCCAGAACGTACATCATGGATAGGGCATTGAAGCAGCCTCCCTGTACCCGACCTGGTATTCCTGGGCGACACTGGCAACCAAATAGGTAGAAAGGAGGAACACTGCGGATCTCTAAGGGACACCATCACTGCTGAGTCCACCTGGTCTACTACTCAACCACTGTATGCCATGTACTGCTTGCTGGTTACAGTAAAGACCCGTTGCAGAGACTTTCTGTGTCCGTGCTTCCTTATGAACTGTCCGTCCGCACTACTAGGTAACCGCAGCTGCCGCACAACATCTTGAGCAGCTCCAGCCTCCGGGGATCACCGCTCAGCCTGTGGGGAGCGTAACATCTTGCTGCTGTCCATCCCCCGGGGGCTCCGCAGCGTCGGTAGTCCTTACCGAACTACTCATAGGTGGCGTCACGAATAAATTAAAACCCCTTAATCTGTTCCACCAAGACGTCTTCACTTTTGATCTGCATTACACCGGGCCCCACTACCGGCAGGCGCGGTCCACCCGTGACAAGGAGGAAGGAAGCATCGCCTGTCTAAACCGGAGTCCTGGCCACGGTGAGTCAGAAAATGGCGTCACGAACAGGATACGAGCAGGCCCGTTACCCAACGGGTATAATGTGCTTAAACTGGACTTTATTGTCTACAATTTGGACTTTGTTCGTCCCTAAAAGAACTTTCCCGCCTTTTCACCATTGGGCCAAGATGGCGCCCAAGATGGCGTTCCCGCCACAAGAAGCCGCCACGTGCAAGCCCAGGAGTGAGTCAACCCCCCCCTCATCGTGGGAGGGCTAAAGACAAAATGCGCCAAACTCTTTGTCCGCCCTGATTGCTCGAATCAACCATGGGGGCGGACCCCAAAGACTTTTCCCACGATTGCACTACAAAAGCCCAGAGGAAATGGGAGTGTCAGACAGACTTCTTCACCAGCTCTACCAGAACGCTTACTGGTTGAACGGGTGTGGTTTCCCTCCAAGAAGAGAATGGCCAGCATGAGACTCCAAGACCTGATGCGGGAGGTCGAGGCGGAGGCCAGAGCAGCCATAGGCCAACCGGGTCCGGGTCCTGCCCTTACCATAGACGGCAGCCTCGACTTCTGGCTAGAGGCTCTACAAGACCTCCGGGTGCGGTTACTAGAGACTGTGGAATGGACGATTCGCAGCTGGAGCGCGACCCTAGGCAGACGACTACACCATGCGATGCAGCAGAGCCGACCGGGTACAGCTTCTCCAAGCCCAGACAACATCGCCAGTTTTTCAACCACCTCGCCGTTGCCTACCACCTGTCCTGCTTCGTCACCGGAGCCCATAGACTGTGTCATCCCAGTGAGAGTTACCCCTCGACCCGTTCCAGCGGACGAAAACGCAGCCGACCCCGTTCCAGAGCCGGAGCTTCCAATACGCTCCCACGAAGAAGCTGACACATACCTGGTTCCACCTGCGGAACCCACGACTAGTTTCTACAATACCGAGACTGTCGCCTGTTTCTCCCTTGAACCGGAGGCCTCCTCTGCAACTACAGAGGCCTACCGGGTGACCGGGATTGAAACACCACTTCCCGCTGCTACAGAAGAAAAGGCAGACAGCCTGGAAGTCCTGCACAACGACCCCGAGGAGAACTTTGCAGCACAGCCACCCACCGAACCAGAGGATTCCATCCCATCGTCTTCGTCAGCCGAGCAGCCCGAAGTAGTCATCGAAGGAGAGGTCGAGGAGGATGACGACGAGACCTACAGTCCAGCTGAGGATCTCTACACCGGGTTCGCCTGGGGAGACACAAGGAACCCTTCTGCCGGGCAATCAGCTCGGGTGCACTGGTCGGGTGCCGCCGCAACAGCATCTTCTCCGGTTCCGTTGAACCGGGCTCCACTCCAGACTGCCCACCAAGCTCGAGCCGTTCAACAACCAGCACGCCGTAGTGACTTGATCCACACGCCGCACCACTCCGACGAAGAGGTACGTCGTATCCGGAGAGACGAGTGGCACACTCGACTGCAAGCCAACATGCAGGCTCGCGCCGAGGCCCGCCGCCAATCTCCATTACCTGAACAATTCCGTAAAACCGGGCGGGTAAGCACCTTTAACTTGTCCACCGGGTGGGGATTCGTAAGGGAGGAGGGTGTGAGTACTGAAGTATTTGTGGGGCGTCGTGATGTGGAATCGCACCTACCGCGAGGTCATCCAAACCGAGACTTGTATAGAGGGGACATAGTAACCTATGAGCGACATGTATGCTGTGACGGGTGGTTCGCTATACGAGTCCGGAACACTGCCCTCCATAAGTGACTTTCGTTGTTTGAACTTTGCTACTAAAAGAGACTTCTTCCTGTTTGCACCGTAACACGACTTGGCGGCTACAGCCTGAACTTTTATTCTAAGGACAGCCGACCGCCCGCCGGGTCCGCGCAATGTGTTAACCTGCTTATTTACCTTTTCACTTTTATGCATACAATGACTTGTCATTAATAAAAGTGTATTACCTGTTGTAAAATATAAAATGTAAAAACCTCTGTAATGTGAGTAGTGTGACGCTTGGGGACAAGCGTATTCAACCAATGGGGAGTGTGGCGCCCCGCAACGAGTGCGTCACAAGAGGGTATTGCAGCCATAAATGCAGCCGCAATATCCTCTGACTCAGCAATGATCCGGTTAACATAGAGATCCAACCCAACATGCATCACCTAGAACAGAGGGCCAATCATAGGTCCTGGGGGGTGGAGTGTTAGGGTAGTGGAGTAGAACACACAATAATCTAGACGGAGAAGAGAAGAGTCTAGAACTCGGAGAAGAAGGGTCTAGGACCAGAACTTGGAGAGGAGCCGGGGCTCCGCACCCCGTGCGGGCCCCTGGGCCGTCACCGGTCGGGTGTCAGCACCTGAGGCCTTAACAACCGGGACTGGGCATTATCTACACGGGTTCCCAAAAGACTCCCGTGCCCACAACTCACAGCCGGTTCACTGGTACCGAAGCTGGCAACAGTTTACCTCTGCCACGCGAACCAGAAGAGTGGAGGACCAGCTCTACAGGAGCACCCCACCACCAGCCAACTTCCAGTCGTCTAACCAGCGGTGTACCCACTGAGGGATCCAAGGCTCCCCAAAACATCCAGAACGTATATCATGGATAGGGCATTGAAGCAGCCTCCCCGTACCCGACCTGGTATTCCTGGGCGACACTGGCAACCAAATAGGTAGAAAGGAGGAACACTGCGGATCTCTAAGGGACACCATCACTGCTGAGTCCACCTGGTCTACTACTCAACCACTGTATGCCATGTACTGCTTGCTGGTTACAGTAAAGACCCGTTGCAGAGACTTTCTGTGTCCGTGCTTCCTTATGAACTGTCCGTCTGCACTACTAGGTAACCGCAGCTGCCGCACAACATCTTGAGCAGCTCCAGCCTCCGGGGATCACCGCTCAGCCTGTGGGGAGCGTAACATCTTGCTGCTGTCCATCCCCCGGGGGCTCCGCAGCGTCGGTAGTCCTTACCGAACTACTCATAGGTGGCGTCACGAATAAATTAAAACCCCTTAATCTGTTCCACCAAGACGTCTTCACTTTTGATCTGCACTACACCGGGTCCCACTACCGGCAGGCGCGGTCCACCAGTGACAAGGAGGAAGGAAGCATCGCCTGTCTAAACCGGAGTCCCGGCCACAGTGAGTCAGCAGCGGAGTCTGCTTACATTCTCCTGGTGATCCAGTGATGTCCCCGCTGTGATCACCGGTGAGGGCCCCTTCGGATGCCTCCATATGACTTCCTGGTTCCGTCTCTGTGAGCCGCAGTGGCTCAGAGGCGGAACTGGGCGGGAAGTACAAATGTGCAAAATTTCTGCCCATAAAAGAAATTTTTTACCAAAAAAATGGTACCACTTTTAGTACAAAATTCCTGACATAATCATACCGCCAGGGAGGTTAACAGTCTGTGTGCTGCTGCTGATCTCTGTGGGACTCTGGTTATATTTATATACTTTGTGTATTTTTATGTTTGTGTTTAAGACCTAGAGTCTATTTTATAGTAAAGTTTTTGAGTTCACTTCTTGTGTGCTGGACTGTTTCTGCAAACAGGTGCTTTGATACTGCCCCACAGAGACTGGTGAACAAGCCACAGGCCTCTGGCCTGAAGGTGTGAGTTATGGAAATGCAAGACACTTCACCCACTTCAGTAGAACAGGGCTGACCATCACCACTACTGCTGATGAAATTAGCACCTGTGCAATGCTAAGGAAATCCTGAAAACTTGCACTGTTTTCAGACCTTGAGGACCGTAGTTAGTCACCCCCTCTTCTAGAAGTCTTTGTAGAAGTAGCCAGGGGGCAAGATGAAGCCTCGAGCCCTTTCATTACAACTGCGGTTTTCCCCGGACCCTCTTAGCTCTGTACCCATGGTTTGTTGTTTGATGCTTTTGTTCACACAAATTTTGAGAATCTGCAACAAAATGTGCATGTCTATCCTGAGGCCAGCAAAGTCTATGACAGGTCATGTTGCTTTTTTATTTCCTTGCACAGGTCATTCAGATTTCATTTTTCTGCCCCAAAATCTGCACCAAATCTGCAATGAAAAAAAAAAACACATTGGCACAGCACATCTTAACTGCCATAGACTTTGCTGGCTTCAGGATAGACCTCCAGATTCTCAAAATCTGCCTAAAAAAAGCATCAAACAACATGCTGGGGTCACAGCGGGATTCCCTGCTGTGTGATACTTGAAGTGTAACCTGACACAATCTCAGAGAAGTCATGATGAGGCTGTCTAAGGTTCATGAGCGGGACAGCAAGCATACTGAGAATGACAGTGGTGTTGAAGCTTGCTAAGTATTAGTGTAGGAATCTACTATTTGTGCCAAGACAGCGTGGCTCCACTGTAAATCAGTTTGAGCTCTGTTTGGCTGCTTTTGGATCCCTTTTAAGGTGTTTTCTAGGCCCTTGACTTTGCCTCCCATTGATTTGAATGGGGTTCGGAAGTTTGGCGAACTATTCGTCAAAAGTTGCAAGTTCGACGGACCAAACCAAATTTTAGCTGCCAAAGGTTCGCTCATTAATAGTGCTGACACGGTGAAATTCCACTCTGCACATGTTGCAACAACTGTGACAGTAGGAACAAGCCCTGGCGCAGTATGTAATGACACATCCAGTGAGTCAAAGCGAGCCAAATGTGGTGCAAATGACACTTCCAAAGTGGGCACAGAGCATGGACCTCTGCACCCTTCAGCCGTCATCAGCACTACTATACCAATGCTGGAGCAAACTTTGAAAAGCCTGCGGGATGAGATTGTGGTACCACAGGAAGAGGAGGAGGAAGAAGACGAAGATGCAGAAAGGATATTAAGAGCTCAAAGTTCTGGACTCTCGTAACACAGTCGGTTGGAATGGGAGGGTGGAGTAGAGCAACAGAAAGTAATTCCAGGTACCAGACTAACTCATGGTGAAGGTGCAAGAAGTGAGGAACAAATGGAGGAGAACAAGGATGAAGAGGTGAAGGGCATAGACCAGTCAGGAGATGAGGAAAAAATGATTCTGCTTTCTGTTGTCCTAGGTTAGCGGGAGAGGATGGAGGAAGGAAGCTCGATTTTTATGCTGCAACCAACACAACAAGGATTTGGGTCCAATGGATGCACAAGACACATGAAAGCCTTCTTGCTGCACTATTTTCAACATTATGCCTATATCATTAGGATTCGAATTAATGATGACTACTGGGTTGTCCCACTGTTGTATCTGCGGTACAAGAGTAAATGTAGCCAGATGCTTCTCGCCCTGGACAGGGACACGCACATGCTGAAGTATCAAAAAAACAACAACTGGTAGACAAGCTTAGGACTGGTTTTCCCCAAAACATCAGTGAGGGGCACAGTATGCATCACACATCCACACGTACAACCCAGGTTACATCAAGTCGACAACGTAGAAACATCAGCAACTGCAATGCAACTGTCAGATGCAATTTCTTGCAGTCCATTGACCAATTTTAACCAGACAGTCCACCAGCAGAACTGAGTACTAGTATGACTCATAGTCAATGACTGAAAGATGCAGGAGTATCTAGAGCGCAATGACCATGATATCGGGGTGATGGGGTTTGGACCCTTTTGCATTTCAGACTTCAAAAATGGAGGAGTGGCCTGAGCTTTCCAGTCACACCTTGAAGGTTTTGTCATGCCCAGCAGCCAGAGTTCTTTCAGAACGTGTCTTCAGCACTGCTGGTGGGGTTCTGATGGATAAGTGCATCCGTCTGTCTCCTGAAAGTGTAGATCAACGAACTTTCATCAAGATGAACAAGTCATGACTCTCCAAGGACATTTTCATCCCAGTGGCAGACTGCTCAGAGTAGGCATTGTCATTTTCAGTGTGCTGCATTGATTTCGCCATTCTCCAATTTTTATTCTGGGTTAAGTGACTTTAGTGGTATCTGGCCCTAATATTTTGAAATGTGGACACTCTTTTTGGGACCTCCTTGTCTGTTTCCTGAATTTAACAGGGCTTTGTGAGTATGATGCCTACACATGTCACTCACCCTCTCTTACTAATGAATATTTAACTTTGAAATGCTTGGCCAAGCTTTGTTCCAGACCCTGTGCAATGCATGGAGGCCGCACCATTCTGTATTATTCTGGGTCAATTTAGTGGTATCTGGATCTATTTTTTTTAAAATATGTACACTCTTCTTGGGGTCTCTTTTTTGTCTGTTTCCTGAATTTAGCAGGGCTCTCTGAGCACCATGCCTACATCTGAAGCTTGAAATACTGGGCCAGGCCTTGTCCCATGCATCCATAATGCACAATGATGAAAATGTTAAATTTGGGGAATAGATGGCACTGTTCTTAGTTTCTGTCACTACCTTGAGCTGCTTTGGCAGCTTTTGAGCCTCTTTTAAGGAGTCTTCTAGGCCCTTGATTTTGCCTCCAATTGATTTGAATGGGGTTCAAATGTTTGGCGAACTGTTCATTGAACAATTTGGTGAACATTGCCTGTTCAGTGAACCAAACTGAATTTAAACTTCCAAAGGTTCGCTCATGTCTACTTATCTCACCTACCTAATCAATCTATTACAATAAATGACACAATGCTCTCCACAATACGCAAAGTCTTCTGCCTCAGAATAACCCTCTACTGCTTTGTTCTCCAAACAGCACATCCAAGCTCTCACCATCTCATACTGCATCCAACTCAAAAATATTTCCAGAATCAGACTTTTCCTCAACTCCCAATTTACAAAAATGCTAGTGCATGCTCTCATCGTCTCCTGACTCGGCTATTGAAATATTTACCTCTGCAGCCTCCCTGTTAACACTCTTGCACCTCTCCAGTCTGTCCTTAACTCAGCCCAACTAATCCACCTATCTCTTTGCTACTTGTACACTTCTGTACTCTGAAAATCCCATCATTGGCTCGCAATTCCCCAGCATATCGAATTCAGACTACTAACAATGACCTACAAAGCCGTCCATAACTTGTTCACTCCCTATATCTCTGAACTAATCTCCCAATATCTTCCTTCATGTAATCTCCGGTCCTCCCAATACTTCTTTCTCTCCTCTACACTTTCTTACCTCATCCAACTGCCTCAAAACTTCTCCTGAGTAGCTCCCATCCTCTAGAATTCTGTTCCCCAAAACTATGTGCTACAGTTGTGGAGCCCACTGGGACAGGGTACTAGGTACCGGGCCGTGGTATATGCTGGGGATGTCACGGCAGTCCTTGGTCCGGACCGTGTCCTGAGCCCACAAATGATGGGGGGATATTTACAGGGGAGTTTGTCATGACGCCACCCACGGGCTGTGGTCAGGGTGGCCACCGCTGCTGCAGAACCTCCGTTGTTAGCAGAGTACTGTCCACGAGTCTGTACCGGGGCCAGGTTGCTCCCATCCTGACCGGGTCCTCAGCTTCCCACTCCTGCGCTGTGTGTGTGGCCCTGCTGCCGCTTTACCTTGGCTGCTGGTCCTCTCTCCTCACAGGTACCCACTTGCTAGGCAACTTGAGTCTTGTCTTAGTGTTTCTGACCCCGCCGTGTTGCTTCGCTGAGGTATGGTGTAGGTATGTAACCTCCACTAGTCCGGTGTTTACTGTGCTGCGTGTGTCAGTCACAGTTTTGGATCCGGTATCCGGCCTGTGTGCTCCTACGGGGCGAGTTATGAGGTAACTTAGTCTCCCAGACGTGTTCTCCTGTTTCTCTTACTCCTTCCCTCAGACCCTGGCTAGGCCTGGAATTGAGTAGCAGATTGTGGAGAAGCCTGAGGCAGCCTCCTTAGACCAGTTTTTTCTTCCTCCGTGCTGCACCGCACTGAACTACTCACTTCCTGTCTACACCAGAATGGACGGGGGAGAAGGGAGGGGCGCACTGCTTATTATATGAAATCAAGGCGGGTGCTCACCGTACCATGTGGAGCATATAGAAAAGGGAACAAGAGAAGACAATGTACGTATGGGAGCAACACCAGTTCAACATATCGACAAACAGACAAAAAATTTGTGTGATATTTACAAGAGTTTATTTATTATTAATGTGCAAAAAACATTTTGGATAAAGACAATTAAAACTGCAAGGGCCCCCTATGCCCTTGTAACAGAGATAACAGTGACCATAAAATTGCAACAGCATACGGCACTGGATGATATATACACAGTAGAAGGACCTCGAAGGATAGGCAAATTGATATGACTGTTACAATTCACGATGAAAAGTGCATACGTGCGTGTATGCGGGATGCTGCTATGCTATTGTCTATGCTATTATGCGGGATAATATTTTGCTGACCCTGGTACACTACCATTTACTGTATTGATTGTGTCTTTCCCCTATATTGGCCTTGGTATCTGCACGCTAACCATGTGATTCATTATTATACCTGACTAACAAATATTGTACACTCCTTAAGCTAGTGACTCCTATACACGCACGTATGCACTTTTCATTGTAAATTGTAACAGTCATATCAATTTGCCTATCCTTCGAGGTCCTTCTACTGTGTATATATCACCCAGTGCCGTATACTGTTGCAATTTTATGGTCACTGTTATCTCTGTTACAAGGGCATAGAGGGGCCCTTACAGTTTTAATTGTTTTTATCCAAAAGGTTTTTTGCACATTAATAATAATTAAACTCTTGTATATATCACACACATTTTTTGTCTATTTGTCGATATTTTGAACTGGTGTTGCTCCCATACAGTACGCACTTTGTCTTCTCTTGTTCCCTTTTCTATACAGTCTATCCTGACTGATCGTCGCTTGAGATGTAGTCTGGTAGTGTTAATCTCCAAATCTAAAAATGTGACACATCCCTGGAATCAGGATCTTGTTCCCTATATTATGCTGCTTTCAGACTACATTGCAAAAACCTGTTGGCAGATTCCCTTTAAATTTGGTTGGTCCAAAACTGAATAAGTAAAAATTATTTTAGCAATAATAGGAAAAACCCATACCTTTCACAATTAAAGTCTTCTAATGGCTGTCCCAACTGAAATGCATCACACACCATCCAGTCATCAGGTTTATTTTTTCTTCTTCCACAACAGGAGAAAACTCCAGTCCTTTTTAGCCTTTTTCCAGAGCGTTTATTGTAGAATAAGTGAATGCAGAGCGAGCATAAACAGCCCATGATTCTTTATAACATTCACGCTTTAGTCGGTGTCCACATTGTTTTATATTGAACGATTCCAGCCTTTGGGTTCAGTCTGTAAAAAATATTTGCTGTTACAATCTAGTCAACAGTTCTAAACGGTGAACAGCAAAAAGACAGATGCAGGCCATATTTACCATAAGTAAAATTATACTTTTAAAAATGAAAAATAAAATAAATAGTAATGACAAAAGTAAAGGGACCCACGGAGGTAAGGACAGATCATTTTGTCTGTGACGGCTTTGTCCCTATTGTATGTTTTTTGTTTTACTGTCTATGGTGGGTGACCCCCTTTTATCGCAGCTTCATGGACTTTTTGTCATTTGATTTTGGTTGAATGAGTTATGCATATTATGCTTTGCTTCTAGTTTTGATGATCCATTTTGGTGTATATGTTTCTTTATTATATGCTATCTTTTGATTGTTATATTTACTTTTGTGTCTATATATACCTCTGATCCCTTTATTCTTCATATCGTTTTATGTGTTTTGTCACTTATGGATACAATCGCTCCCGGGATAGCCGGTAATTGAAAATGCGTCTGTCAGAAGTAAAGGCCCTCTGGGGATATGGCCGCAGTAGGTGTTCCTGAAGTGGGAACGCTTCTTCCGCCACAAACGCAAAGTTGAGATGATGGCTCGTCTTGTCATTTGAGGGTAAGTTCAGCCCACCGGTCCTTAGTAGTTGTGCCATGGAGCAGTGTGCGAACACCCCCCATCTGAGTTGCGGCCGTTCATTCCAACGTCGACGTAGAGGAACTCATAGATCGCATCCACTAGAGCCATGAGGATTATACTAAAATACCCTTTGTAATTGTAAAACAAAGAGCCCGAGTTGGGAGGGGTTTAGTAATCCTCACGTGCTTACCATCCAAGACCCCGCCGCAGTTGGGGAAGTTCCACCGGGTTTCAAAGCCTCGGCCTACTTCCATCCATTCTGCGGCTGTTTGTGGCATCTTCATGTAGGATGGCTGCAGAGCACTCCAGATGGCCTCACACGTCTCAGGATCAGGCGGCTCAGCAGGGGCAGGGAGACACGTGACAAGTATGTGAGGGATGTCATTGACTGCCCTGTAGCCAGGAACCGCAAAGTTATAGCCAAACGCTCCTCAGCTGATACCGATTGACGCATAATAGTGTCCTGACGGGCTATCAGTGGCCTCACACGCTCCAAAAGGAAGTTGAAAGAGTCCTCGGACATACGGAGGTAGTTTCGGTAATCATCGGGATTGTTCTCCTCCAGCTCACGCAACAGCTGCATGTGGCCCCGGGTCTCCCGGCGGCAAAGCCAATCCCGGCTCCACAGCCGCTGTTGTCTGCGACGCATCAACCTGTCATACCGATTCTGAAGCCACATTTGCTCTTCCAGCACCGCAAGAGCCACGATAACAGTCGGTCATGTATATTCTGCATCCTCAGTCTCAGCACCTGTAGATTACAAAAGATAACATCAGTACATACAACAATATGGGGACATGTCAGCATGTAAAGCAAGGCACACCTCTTTTGGATTACACACTATAGTAAAGCAGATGTGAGCCCTCTTGTGCCCACAACACACATCCTGGGAGTCATGCAAGGCCAGCAACCACTAGTGGGCGAAAAACAAACGGAACATGCTCAATGATCCTGGCCTCCTATCCGTTAACACTCTGGTGAGTGTCCGAAAGTCGCACATCTGGACCTATGTGAGTTACAAAGGGACATGTGTCACCACAAATCTCGCCTATACATGTCACACAAACAATTTAGCATACCATATGTAGTTTCACAACCACAGTCAGTAATCCACAACGTACCATGCCATGCCAGGGTGAGTAAGCATAGATGTCACGAACCAGATTACACATGAATCATCATGTCGGGAATTGGTTACACGTGTTTGCACGGGTGAAATCCACATCTGTTTAATCTCTGCTGCGTCACACCTCAAAGCCATGTCTGATCCTAGCCATGTTGGTCCCAGTGTCCGTTGACCCCAACCAGTATGATATATTCATTGCTGTGCACATCTGTACCACATTACTGTCTACATTCCAGCAGCCATTCTCCTGCATGGTGAATGGAAACAAAAACACAAATGTGTAACTGACAATATGGGAAACTCTGTACAAAATGGCAATTATTAGGCAGCACGCCACGCTAATGTAGTCCCAAAAATTACATCACTCGGTCGTCCGCTACAGCAGTCTTTGGCGTTATCACAACAAATCATGCGCCTCAACCCCCCACGCCGCAACTTCCATGTCTGGCCACGAATACTTACTTAATGACTCTGGCCAGCAAGCGTAACGTCTACTGGCCTGAACAGCTTTTCAAGGAGCCGCAACCAATCACGATCTAGCGCTGTCTACCAATCAGCTGCCGCTAGGCCTGTTCACAGGTGTACGCTCATAATGTGCCTAATTCGTGTTGTCTGATTGGTGTAGCTGACTATAAATCTCTGCCACTGCTCACCAGACCCTGTTCAGATGTGCATTGAGTTAGTGGTGTCCAGTGATCCGTGCTCTGTTGCTCTGACGGTAAGTTATCTCACGTACTTGTTCCTTGCCATGCGTTACTACATAACGCAGATGCGTCAGTCACATGGCGCTTAGGCTGTGTGTGTATGGACGTTGTGTTTTGTGCTTCAGGTCTGTCTTGTGTTTCTGCTATGTGCAAGGCTTATTCTGTGTATCCCATAGGCATGTTGGAATTATTGGTCAAATATGGTTACGTATTACATACATTGTAGTCTTCTTTGTCCGGCAAATATTATGGGCTGCATGGTCCCAGTAATTTGCTTCCCCATTTGTTCCCTGTAATGTGCGCATGTTTGGGCAGGGGGTGGTTGTTGCATGGGCTACAGTAGGGGGTTCATGGGTGTAAGGGGAAGATGATGATGTTGCCCATAAGCCGCAGCGTCTGCTGTTGTATCAGACAGCCAGTCTTCCTTTACCAAACCTTTCACATTGTGGCAAGGACGAAGATGATATGTGGCCCACCATGGCCAGGTGCAGATGTGCCCCTGCCAGCATGTTCCTTCGCTCCATGGTTAGCTATGTTTGAAGTGTGTAATTTTGGGTGTAATCCTTGTTGCCACCATGTGTCTTTGTCAACATATGTATAGAGCTAAATCTGTCCAGACATGTGTAGCCTAGCTGATATCTTGCACACTGAAAGGTTCTCCCACATGCAAACATACATCATGGCCAGAAACACAAGAACTTAGCCTGGCAGTATCTTAATTTTGGCCCAAGCATGGGTTTCACGTTGTATGCGTGGTCTAATAAATGTTTAAAGTTGTGTTTTTTCTCCACACAGATGCCGAGGGGTACCGTGGAATTCGAGACCCAGCTTCTCACCGCTTATCAAGGACACGAGTGCCTGTGGCGCTCATCGCTGCCTGAGTATCGCAATCAGGCAGCGAGGGCCGAGGCCTACAGGCCTCTTGTCGAGCTGGCCAATAGGCTGGCCCCCAGGCAAGGCAAGAGGTGGGACCAGGCAAAGGTGGTCGAGAAAATTAACAACATGCAGGCCTCGTTCACGCGGCCTCACATTGACTACACCAACCGGCGGTCAGGGGCTGGAGGTGAGGAGGTAGTGATGCCAAAATTATGGTATTATCCCCTCCTCACCTTCACCCTTGGCCATGGGAGCTCGCATGGTACGAGGACCAACCGGCCCTTCCTGCGTCCCATGTAGGCCCTGGCCAAGAACAATCTGCGCCACAGGAGGTGGGTAATTGTGTTACGGTGGTGGGACACAATCTTTGCATCACAGGTGTGCTTGTCTGCATGCTTCCCCACAACCCCATTTTGAATTTTGGGTAAGGTCCTGGCAAACCATTTCTTGATGTGTTATGTGTCCTCAGGGGCTTGGCTGGTTAAATCAGAAATATAATCACAAAGCCCTTCTCCAATTCCGTCAATACACACAAATATGGATTATTTGGGGCTAGTTTCCCATATTATCAATGAAGGCTTTTTTTTAGTATTTGATGTCAGACACAGCAACATGTCGTAAATGCTAAACGCACACATGTCTGTGGCCTTTGGCCCATGTAGTGTATGTTTTATGTAGGCGGGCGCAATTTTTTTTTTTGGGGCTCACAACGTCAAGCTGGGGCACATGGCCGTGCACTGGATTCCAGCCAGCATCAATCTCCTGTGGTCACATATCATTTTTGGTTTATGGCACTCTGAATGCCACAAATGTATGTTTTACGCACAGTACGTGGGATGCTACAGGTGAGTGTACAGGACACATGCAGGTGTTTGGCTCACTAGCCTTCTATCTTTCTGGTGTCTTGTTTTTCGGGTGCTGGTGTGTTGTGTGGTGTTTGGGATATTGTTGGCCTATGGCCAATTGACATAAATGATGGTGCTTTTAGTAATTTTGTTTTTTTTTCTTTTCTTTTCTTTACACAGGCCCCTGAGCAGGCCAGCTCCATTGCTGACGATCCTGCCGCTGGTGATGCTCGGCCAAGTACATCTGTGGCTGAGCAGGAGGATGTATTTAGTGATGTGGGTCCGGACCCAGGGCCCAGCTCGTCTATCCGGTGAAGGCGAAGACCAGCCCCACCGGAAACCGAGCTGGGCACCTGGGCCCGCCAGGTCCTTTTGGACGAACAGCAGACCCACATTTCTAGCTACGCCCTCCACATCAGCGACAGGATTTCAAGAATGGAGCCGGAACAACAACAGATCGCTCAGCGGGTCATGGACCGTGTCCTTGATGCGGCCGAAGATGGGGCCCTGCAATGGTGATGTCATATTCCATCCCCAAGGAGGAACACCGTTTGGCCCCTTTCGGCTGCCGAACCACCACAGCGTGTGAGAAGACTGGCCCCGACACGGACCCCAACTCCCCCCACAAGACGTCGTCTTCACTCAGGACGCTCTCGGGCAGGGCGGGGCTGCCATGAGAGGAGGGGGGTGCGGCATTGTCAGAGAACACAGAGGATGATGAGGAGCATGTGGGACACTACTAGCCAATGCACTTAATTGGCCGTCTGGACTAACTTTTCATTACCCCGGCACATTAGCCACTTGTCTTATGTGTTTGTATTTTCTTTGCCAAAATCGGCATGTCTAATTTATTTATGTTGTGCGTTATTTTTTAATAAATCTTTTTGAAGCACAAAATTCTGTCTTTATTTTGGGCAATAAATTTAAAAATGTGAGTGTGTGAATGTTTAGGGTCAAAATATAGTGGACACTATCCACACATTGTGGCCAATGGCCCCAGAGCAGGAGCACCATGTGGGCTGGTAACATGTAGTTGTACTTCAAAGAGGTGTGCTCATGTGGGTCACACAGTTAGGGAATTTACATGTTGGGGAACAAGACATGTGTGTTGTGACATCAAGGAAACACTATAAATAGTAGTCAGAAATTTTATTGCCAACAAACATGTGTGACAGACATTTCCCACAATAGACACAATTGTGTTTTCGGCTAGTAGTAGCCAGTCCACACTCCCCATGGTCCCAATGTGGGACACTATAAGAAAAGAGGCCAACAGGGTAGCCAGTCCACACTCCCCATGGTCCCAATGTGGGACACTATAAGAAAAGAGGCCAACAGGGTAGCCAGTCCACACTCCCCATGGTCCCAATGTGGGACACTATAAGAAAAGAGGTCAACAGGGTAGTCAGTCCCCACTCCCCATGGTCCCAATGTGGGACACTATAAGAAAAGAGGCCAACAGGGTAGCCAGTCCACACTCCCCATGGTCCCAATGTGGGACACTATAAGAAAAGTGGCCAACGTGGCCTAAACTTAAAACAAAAAATAAAAGCCAACAGGGCAACAGGGATGACGTGTGTCAACGTCCAACATAGACAACAGTTTATTTGGCCATAAATCATGGTGGAGGCATGGAGTTTATGGGTGGGTGGCTTGTTGGTGCTGTAGGGCCTCCAGCATGGCACCCAACTGGGCCAGTTCCTGCAGCCCACGTTGGTATGCCCTTGTCATGCGGGACACAAAAAGCTGCTGGGCACGGATGAATGCCTCCATGGTCGGGACACCTGTATTTGGAGGGAACACACAATTTAGTACACAACAGTCGCTGGCTACTCACGACTCACAAAATGCAGCTCCTTACCCTGTGGCTCCAGCTCATCGTCAACATCAGGTGGGGAGAGTGATGGGCTCAAGCTCCATCCAGCTGCACCAGCACAAATAGGTAAACATCATTGCAACCAAAGTGTTTAACAATCTTCATTGCAGATAAACAACACACTGATTACAGTGTGCAGGGTGTATGTGGCAAACTGAAACACTTACCACCATAGTCACTGTCTGGGGACATGGCCACCCCAGGACTCGCCACTGAGCTGTATACAGTGGGAGGTGGTGTTACTCCCGGGCTGGGGCTCTGTGGCCACATTATGTGGTTTGGGGGCAAAAAGGGTCCTGGGCTAGGGGAGAAACCATCCTCCGGCCCAGCAGGTGCTTCCAGCTCCACGCCCTCCTGTGGTGAGCTTATCCCGTCCTCCTCCAGCCAGCCATGTGAGGACAGCTCGTCCCAGTCCTCCAGCCCTGCAGGTGACGGCAGCTCCTCCACGTCCTCTGGCCCTGTAGGTGATGGGAGGTCGGGCTCCTCAGGCCCTGGTGAAGGTGGTGTCATAGGGGGCGAGGGTGCCACTGCAGCCTCGTGTGGCGGTGGTGTTGCTGGGCCAACTCGGGGTGGGGAATGGAGCCCTTCTTCAGATGAAGAATCATCACCTGTATTTTTGTCCAAAAAAAAAACAGCCTTCAGTACTAATTACCAACACATTGTTCTCCAAAAACTAGATTGTATGACTATGTATTTCCTGCATAACTTATATTGTAGAAGGTCATGCTGGATGCATAGACTCATGTTGTATGCATGTACTGTGGGTAGGAAACATTATGTTTGCTGACTGGAGGCCCACTACACTGTGAAGATATGTTTGCTTGTGGCCCACACTGTCCTTCTAATATGTTTAGATACATTTGTGTGTATTTTGGTACATGTAGATGTGCAGGTGTGTGTTTGGGGCCAACAATTACTCACCACGCAGCCTGGCAATCCTGCCACGGATGTCCACTATGCGACCCGGGCACTTCTGCTTTAAATCTGCGATCTTCTTTTGGATCGCTTTAACAGTCCTCTCTACCCCCAGTTGGCGGATCAGGGCCCGCTGGATCCGCCTAACGGTGCTGCGATTGTGCAGCCTGGGGTGCCGGTGGTGATGGTGGCCCCAATAGTCATGGCGGTCACAATGATCGATCAGGATCATCAGCTCCGCCATCCCCCACGTTGCAGCGCGCTGTGCGGCGGCCATGACTGTAATGCTGTGGGCAGAGGAGGGGCTGGCACCTTGCAGGCAGAGTGAAACTGAAACCAACGTCATGACGTCAGTACGGACGCTGGCGGGGCCACACAACCTTCTAAGTCGCCCTACACGCAGTGACACGGCCGAAACACTTCTGCAGCACCTACAGGACAAGACCCCACAGGGCGGTGCATAACGCAACCTTGTGCGCTGTCTACTGCATTATTCCTTTGCATGTGTTATGACAATGCGCACTTTATATAGTGCGCGCAGTGACACGGCAGAAGCACTTCTACGGCACCTGCAGTACAATAAGCCAGGGCGGTGCGTAAACCAAACTTGTGCGGTGTGTACAGCATTATTCCTTATTATGTGTTAAGAGAATGTGCACACTATATAAGGACCATGCCGCATTGATACTTTGGCCTTCCGCAAGTGTGTGGCGGCGTAATTGTACTAATGTATCTGATCGTGCATACGGTGCGTATATGTAGTGCTGAAGTGACAGCTCATCCAAGATGGCGGCCAGTGAAGGAAGAGCCAATTGGAACGCAGCATCTTCCACCAATGATCGCTGATGGGGCGCGGTAACCCGGAGCCTGTGTCACGCCCCAGGTAGATAGCATGGTGTCGAAACAACCCTCCTGTTCCTTATTTACACGCTGATACAGGTCGTAACCATCGCCTTGAAATCAACCTGTTTTTGAGCTCTGCTCTGAAACAGGTGCCTCAAGTGGCGGGTGGCAACAACCGTCTTTACACGCCGCGACCGCGGGTTGATTTGGCGGTGCAAGATACATTTGTCTCATCTACCCGGTTGTTTCCACCATCCTGTAGCGGCGTGTAAAGGTATCTTTATGGATTATATTTCATTATACACTTCTCCTTTTTAGGTCTTGATGTGTTTACACTATGGGGCTCTATATTTATCTATCTTTGCATTATCATGTGTTTTTCCTCTTACCTGTTTACACTTTTCTCATTCTTATTGTTTACATAATTGGTCACTTTATTTTGTGGGTTGTCTCTCCGACGGACTACAAACTTCCATTTCCCTCTTAGTTTGGGTTATGTGCCCGTTCTGGTTATCCCTTGGGGCTATCATTCAACCCTTATGATGTGGTTCATTGTTGTGCCCACCCCAAATCATGTTACTTGTACGCTGCATGATGTCTCTCTATCTCAGGACAGGACTCTTCCTTCTGTTGAGGTTGCGGTCATGTAATCTCTTACATGTTTTTACAGGGTTGCCATTTGGCTTCTTTTGACACAACACGCTATTATGCCCTCCTCCAAATCACATGATATACTTGTACTTATGTACACTGGTTCACACCATGTGACTTTTCATGTTACCGCTAATCATCTTCCAAGTTGTTTGATCCCGGAAGCATCATTGCACAAGCAAATTTTGATTGGTTCCGTTACTTCTGGACGAAGGATTCTCAATATGAAACGTGAGACGGGACCTGCATTACTTAACTGGTCACATATATGTATGTGCTGCAGTGATGCAATATGTAATATGTACTATCTGCATTTACTTTAGATATTGTCAGTAGAAATAAGTGCACCTCTTGAAGTTCGGGTGGCGCATCCAAACTTTTTGGCGCACTGTTTATGACCCCAAACTTTACCCAAACCTCAATTGAAGTCACTGATTGGCAGTTTAGCTCTCTGCCCACATACAGCCAGCCATAAGTAAAACACTTTCGGGAGTGGGAGGGCGATATATATATATATTTTTTTTTCAAAATTAATTTTGGACACAAACTACACTATACTGTGCTTTTAAGCCCAGTGCGAGCAGATCAAACACTGCATGCAGCTTGCACTGGGCCAAGCAACAACTGTACCCGACCACAGTGATGGTCGCTCCAGTGCTTCGCAAACGTAAAGCGCCCAAATTCCCAACCAGAACAGGTTTTCTCAACACCAAGAAGTTGGGCGACCCGAACTGAACCTTGAAAGGTTCGCTCATCTCTAATATATTAGGTGTCCCCTATTGATTTCATTATCTGTCTTTACCTCTGTGTCTCTATATGTCATTACTATCTATTTTATTTTTCATTAATAAAGTGCAATTTTACTTAAATACGGGCCTGAATTTTTTATTTTTGTTGTCTTCCTTTTAAATATATTTGCAGTTTTTGCCCTTATACATGGATTGTGGCTTTTGAAATTGAAGTTATAAATAGTGCACAAAGGTGTTATTACAGGGTAGCATGTTAAAGCATCAGTAGGAAAGCGAAAATGTAAGCTGCAAAAAACATTTGTCACTATCCTACTAGGATTGGTGTATAGGGGATCCCAAGACCCATATTCGACAATATTGGGTGGTCGAACGCTCGGTAGAACCCTTGGCAAAGTATGTGTGCGCCCTCTACACTGGATGTTACATAGAATTTGCAAACAACGGTAATAAGACACTTCTGGTTCCCACAATTGATGGTGTTGCTCCAGAGGAAGAGGCTGGGACGGCCTTGAAACGCGTAGGGCATGGAATAAAGGCACCTATCTATTTTACCTTGGACGTCTTTCATTTTATTCTCAGCAGTGCGGACCATATCTGTCCATATTCATATATTCATTGTATGTTTACCGTCTTGAGCGGGGGTCCTGCAGCAGCTGACACCAGACATTGATACCAGTTGTGGGTCTCACAACTGTACAAGGTGAGCAGTTTTGATTATTGGCTTTCAGTAAATTTTAGGAGATTCGACCCATTGCGCCCTTGTCTACCCCATTCCTTACTTCTGGCTCCCACACCTTTGATACACTTATGGCATATACACACCTTGGCTCACCCTAATTTTTCATATAATATTGTGGCACAAGGACATGGTGGTGGTGATGATGTTGATTTCTGCCTATATATTTTATATAAAGCAGGTGAAATAAGTATTGAACATATCACTACAGCAGCCATATGCCTACAGAGAGATATCATTTCATACCTACTGGAGTACCACTGGAAAATATATACTATTCAGTGGGTGAAGTAAGTATTGAACACATCTCAAATATTTTATGCAAATATATTTCTAAATGTGTTATTGCCATGAATTTCTCACCAGATATTAGTACCCTTAATCCATAAGTCCTGTCACGCTCCTCGTCCATTCCATAGGAGTTCCAAATAGGGTCAACATTCACATTTATAAAAAAATATAAGATAAATATGACTTCAAGGACTGCAGGGTCTAAGATGGGGGTGTACAGGAGAGAAATGGCGCAGATCTAAGTGTAGAGGTTGCTGAAACTTGCAGTGGAGAAGTAGGGTTTATGCTCTCACCTTTGCAATGTCTTGCTGTAGTGCGTATGTACCCAGAGGAGGGTATTGACAATTGTTAAATCGATCTGGTTTGCAGCATTGTGCTGGATCAAACCGACTTCTCAGCCAGCAAATGCGTCAATGGCCATTGTAGAGTGGAATATCTGGAGATGTGTCCGAGAGTGCTCCCAGAATCTGATGTCAAAGTTTCTTCATTTTTCCAATTTATCTATTATATAATCACGAATCAGAAAAGCGCCCCTCCGCGCGCACTTTCCGATGTCGTCATGTGGATACGAATTTAACATTGGGCGCGAAGCGCCCAATGCTGCGCGAGCAATGGCCGCGAGGCCATTGCGAGTCGCTGGCCCAAAATCGATCCACAGCCTCGGCTACAACCTTAGCGATTTACCGCTCAGGCAGCGCGGGCAATGGCCGCGAGGCCATTGCGAGTCGCTGCCTGAGCCGCAACTCGCTCCCCGGGGACCATAGAGCGGAGGCGGCACAGCCGCCTCCGCTCCCCACAACTCGCCCCCCCAATGTCCGCACAGCCTCACCCAGGTCCAAACAGGCCCCCCATGTCCGCATAGCCGCCCCCCCCATCTCCGCACAGCCACCCCCATGTCCGCACACCCACCGCCATGTCCGCACAGCCCCCCCCCCATGTCCGCACAGCCACCCCATGTCCGCACAGCCCCCCCATGTCCGCACACCCACCCCCATGTCCGCACACCCACCCCCATGTCCGCACACCCACCCCCATGTCCGCACACCCACCCCCATGTCCGCACACCCACCCCGCAACAAAACCACCCCGCCGCACCTAAGGCCCTACCCCCTAAGTCCGCCCTACACGCTAACCCCCGACCACCTAACCCCCGACCCGCAGCATCCTAAGCCCCCGCCGATACCCCCTAAGCCCCGCCGTCTACCCCCTAAGCCACCGCCGCCCCTAAGCCCCTACCCCCTAAGCCCCGCAGCAGCCCCGACCACCTAACCCCCGACCCGCAGCATCCTAAGCCCCCGCCGATACCCCCTAAGCCCCGCCGTCTACCCCCTAAGCCACCGCCGCCCCTAAGCCCCTACCCCCTAAGCCCCGCAGCAGCCCCGACTACCTAACCCCCGACCCGCAGCATCCTAAGCCCCCGCCGATACCCCCTAAGCCCCGCCGTCTACCCCCTAAGCCACTGCCGCCCCTACTCCCTAAGCCCCGCAGCAGCCCCGAACACCTAAGCCCCGACCCGCAGCATCCTATGCCCCCGCCGATACCCCCTAAGCCCCGCCGTCTACCCCCTAAGCCACCGCCGCCCTTAAGCCCCTACCCCCTAAGCCCCGCAGCAGCCCCTAAGCCCCTACCCCCTAAGCCCCGTAGCATCCTAGGCCCCCGCCGATACCCCCTAAGCCATGCCGCCTACCCCCTAAGGCACCGCCGCCCCTAAGCCCCTACCCCCTAACCCCCGTAGCATCCTAGGCCCCCACCGATCCCCCCTAAGTCCGCCGCCCCCGTACACGCTAAGCCCCTACCCCCTAGGCCGCCGCCGATACCCCTAAGCCATGCCGCCTACCCCCTAAGGCATCGCCGCCCCTAAGCCCCTACCCCCTAAGCCCCGTAGCATCCTAGGCCCACGACGATACCCCCTAAGCCCCGCCGCCTATCCCCTAAGGCACCGCCGCCCCTAAGCTCCCGCCGCTGTCCCCTGCCCCTCTCGCTAAAGCCCTACACCCTAAGCCCCCGCAGTCCCCTAACCTAACGCCGCTGTCACCTAAGGCCCTACACCCGAAGCCCCCGCCGTCCCCTAACCTAATGTCCCCGTCGATCACTTAAATGCCTTCAAGTCATCTGATCGTCCGTCCGATCCACAAGTCCTCCGTCCGGCCAGGCGTCCTCTTCCTCCGGCCCCGGGGGTCTTCTCTCTTCTTTCCGCCATCTCCGCCTCTTCGTCCGGCCCCGGGATCTTCTGTCTTCTTTTCGCAAACTTCCACCTCCGACGTCTTCTTCCTTCTCATTAAGATAGAATGGACGAAAAATCCGCCATTCTATCTGAATGAGATCTGAGGCCCTCTTCTGATTGGTCGCTGTATACTGCCCTCAGCCAATCAGAAGAGCCCCTCATTTTTTTATTATTTTTAAATTATTTTTAAATTATTTTTTTTATTATTTAATTTATTTATTTTTTTAAGTCAGACTGAGACGCAGTTCTCATTCAGGTCCGCATTTTTTTTTTTTTTTTATTATTATTTTTATTTAATTATTTATTATTTTTTAATTATTTTTTTATTATTTTTTAATTATTTTTAAATTATTTTTTTTATTATTTAATTTATTTATTTTTTTAAGTCAGACTGAGACACAGTTCTCATTCAGGTCCGCCTTTTTTTTTCCCCATTGACATACATTACCGGTGTGTCGGCGATTTTATAGCCGGCCACCTGGTTCTATTTGTCGGCCCTAAAATCGCGGATACACCGCTAATGCATGTCTATGGGCAGTCAGCCCGATTTCGGATTGAACGCCGACCAATCAGAATTCGAGCTGACTGCCCATAGACATGCATTACCGGTGTGTCCGCGATTTTAGGGCCGACATATAGAAACAGATGGCCGGCCATAAAATCGCCGACACACCGCTAATGTATGTCAATGGGAAAAAAATGCGGACCAGAATGAGAACTGTGTCTCACTCTCACTTAAAAAAATAAATAAATTTAATAATAAAAAAAAGAATTAAAAAAGAATTAAAAAATAATAAAAAAATAAATAAAAAATAATAAATAATTAAATAAAAATAATAATTAAAAAAAAATAAATTTAATTTTAAAATTAAAAAATAATTTAATAATAAAAAAAAATTAAAAAATAATTAAAAAAAAAAATAAAATATTAAAAAAATAATTAAAAAAAAAATTCTAATACTAATGATATTATTGTTAATAATAATGCTATTAATCCTAATATGTATGCTATTAATGCTAATATTTATGCTATTAATGGTAATAATTATGCTATTAATGGTAATAATTATGCTATTAATAATAATTATGCTATTAATGGTAATCATAATGGTATTAATGCAAATAATATTGCTAATAATGCTATTATTAATGCTATTAATGGTAATAATTATGCTATTAATGCAAATAATTATGCTATTAATGCTAATAATTATGCTATTAATGCTAATATTTATGGTATTAATGCTAATAATTATGCTATTAATGGTAATATTTATGCTATTAATGCCAATAATTATGCTATTAATGGTAATAATTATGCTATTAATGGTAATAATTATGCTATTAATGGTAATATTTATGCTATTAATGCCAATAATTATGGTATTAATGCTAATAATTATGGTATTAATGCTAATTATGCTATTAATGGTAATAATTATGCTATTAATGCTAATAATTATGCTATTAATGCTAATATTTATGCTATTAATGCTAATAATTATGCTATTAATGGTAATATTTATGCTATTAATGCCAATAATTATGGTATTAATGCTAATAATGATGCTATTAATGGTAATAATTATGCTATTAATGGTAATAATTATGCTATTAATGCTAATAATTATGCTATTAATGCTAATATTTATGCTATTAATGCCAATATTTATGGTATTAATGCTAATAATTATGGTATTAATGCTAATTATGCTATTAATGCTAATAATTATGCTATTAATGGTAATAATTATGCTATTAATGCTAATAATTATGCTATTAATGCTAATATTTATGCTATTAATGCTAATAATTATGCTATTAATGCCAATAATTATGCTATTAATGCTAATAATTATGGTATTAATGTTAATAATTATGGTATTAATGCTAATTATGCTATTAATGCTAATAATTATGCTATGAATGGTAATAATTATGTTATTAATGCTAATATTTATGTTATTAATGGTAATAATTATGCTATTAATGGTAATAATTATGCTATTAATGGTAATATTTATGCTATTAATGCCAATAATTATGCTATTGATGCTAATAATTATGGTATTTATGCTAATAATTATGGTATTAATGCAAATAATTATGGTATTAATGGTAATAATTATGCTATTAATGGTAATAATTATGCTATTAATGCTAATAATTATGCTATTAATGCTAATATTTATGCTATTAATGGTAATATTTATGCTATTAATGCCAATAATTATGCTATTAATGCCAATAATTATGCTATTAATGCTAATAATTATGCTATTAATGCTAATAATTATGCTATTAATGGTAATATTTATGCTATTAATGCCAATAATTATGCTATTAATGCTAATAATTATGCTATTAATGCTAATAATTATGGTATTAATGGTAATAATTATGCTATTAATGGTAATAATTATGCTATTAATGCTTATAATTATGCTATTAATGCTAATAATAATGCTATTGCTAATATTATTGTTATTGATGATGCTATTGATGATGCTATTGATGATGCTATTGATGATGGTTTTGATGATGGTTTTGATGATGGTTTTGATGATGGTTTTGATGATGGTTTTGATGATGGTATTGGTATTTATGGTATTGGTATTATGTATGCACATTCAATGTCCTTAAGTATTCAGTGACCTCTTACTATTATTGATATGAATGAGAAACATGTTTATATATTTGTAATACGTTGTAGGGTACATTATAAGGACATACAAAACATGATATTTAAATATGTTCATTGTCTATCTGGAACTTATTATTTTCCTTAATAATTATTCTATACTTTTCAAGAATTCTTTTCTCCCAAAAAGCTTTTGTAAAAGCTCTTGCGTACCTATACATCTCCAAGCATAGTATTACCTTTGTATGTTCTAACATGACTTCAAAGGATACTAGCAAGGATGTTGGCGGGTACAAAGCCGCATGGATGCGTAAGACACGTGCTAAAGAAACTGAAGAAGAGCGACAATGTCGTTTGGATAAGTCTAAAGCTGAGTATAAGCAACGCATTGCAACGGAGTCGCTGGAACAAAAACAACTACGGTTGGCCAAAAATGCTCAGAAGTTACATCAACGCCGTCAAAAAAAAAAAGTGACACCACCAGTACATCACTCTGCTGATCAGACAGTAACCTCCTCAGTACAACAGTCTGCTGATCAAACTACAAGCTCACCTGTACAATACTCTGCTGATCTAACTCAGTGTGCTGATCAGACAGTAACCTCATCAGTACTACAGTCTGCTGATCCAACTGTAAGCTCACCAGTACTACAGTTTGCTCTAGCTCTTTCTAGCAGTTCACCGGATGAAAGGAGCACAATTCCTCAAGTTTCATCACCGCGCAAAGCAACAGCAAAGCGTAAACATTGTGCTCAGGAGACGTCACGCACAAAACGTTTTCGCCTTGAACAACAACAAACTCCTTTGGAGGCACAAATTGCTCAGGAGTCTTCACTATCCAAACAGAGCCGCTTACGTAAAGGTGGTGCCTCCCGTCGTCAACACCGCAAAAAGACGTCTTCTACTGTTACACAAGTGGATCCTGACTCTTTTTCTGCTTTATTACTTCAACGTCTCATCTATGTCGGTTTGCAGAAAGAAAATCGTATTTACCTACCTACACCTCCCTCTTCATATCCACCTGGATTTACAGATAGTGATTTTGGCATTGTGGAACATACCTGTGGCTGTATGATATTCATATGTAACCATTGTGAAGCTCGACATTTCATGGATGAGATGCCATCGGATAAACAGTATACTCTCTGTTGTCACAAGGGGAAGGTCAAGGTTCCGTTACCTCAGTATCCAGAGATGTTGGAATGTATTCTTAAAGGTCAGAGTCCATACAGTCGGAATATGATGGATAACATCAGAAGTATTAATAGTTCCTTTGGTTTTGCTTCTATGGGTGCAAGTATTGCTCCCCCACCTGGACATGGCCCTTATTGCTTCCGGATTCATGGCCAAATTTATCACCGTACTGGAACACTACATCCTGCTCCAGATCAAGCTCCTGCTTATGCCCAACTCTACATTTTAGATACTGCCACTGCTAATGACCAACGTTTACAGTGTGATGAAAATAAGAAATGTCATCCTAAATTGATGCGGCTCATTGCTAACTTATTAGATCGCATTAATCCTTTTGTTTCCGCATACAAAATGTTACGTTTTGTTGAACAAGAGGAACAGGAGAAGGCAATTGAAAATGGTACTGTCATGCCTAATATCATCATGGCTCTTAAACAGGATCGAGAACAAGACCCAAGACGTTATAATAAGCCAATTGTTAATGAAGTTGCTGTGGTCTTTGAAAATGCTGATGGAGAGCCACCTTTCAATAGAGACATTTTAATTCATCTGAAACCTGACCCAAACAATCCTTTAGCTCCAAAAACACAGCAAGTCAGTATTCTCCACAGTAATTTAGATGCTTTACTGTATCCGTTATTTTTTCCGCATGGAGAACAAGGCTGGCATGAGGGACTGAAGCATCAAGGTGAAAATCCACGGAGAATTACACAATTGCAGTATTACTGTTATTTGCTATCTGTACGTCCTGGGTTCAATCCTATTTTAAATGGTGGAAAACTAACGCAACAGTATTTAGTAGATGCGTATATAAAAATTGAGGCTAATCGCTTAAATTTTATACGTCAACATCAAAAAGACTTAAAAGTGGAGGACTATTGCGTACTACAGGAACATCTGCAAAGAAAATCTTTTGAAAAAGGAATTCCTATTGGCAAGACGGTCATTTTACCATCGTCGTTTGAAGGCAGTCCCAGAAACATGCAGCAGAGGTATCAAGATGCCATGGCTATTGTTACAAAATTTGGACGGCCAGATCTTTTTATAACAATGACCTGTAATCCCAAATGGAGCGAGATTATCCACAATTTAGAACCATGGCAGAGGGTGGAACACAGACTGGATTTAGTCGCCCGTGTCTTCAAAATAAAATTAGAAGCCCTATTAAAAGATATAAACAGTGGATTATTTGGCAAGATTTGTGCAATGATTCATGTAATAGAATTCCAAAAGCGAGGACTACCACATGCTCACATTTTGGTTATTCTGGATAGCAATTCCAAATTACGCACTGAGGTAGATGTCGATCGTACTGTTTGGGCAGAAATTCCTGACCCATCCGAGTATCCTGTGCTCCATCAAATTGTGATGCAACATATGATTCATGGACCCTGTGGACAATTGAACCCCAATTCTCCAAGTATGGATATTGGAAAGTGTAAAAAAGGATTCCCAAAAGATTTCCAACCAAAAACTCTAATAGCACACGATGCCTACCCAACTTATCAACGCAATGCAGGACCTTCATTTACACAACGTTCTCACATGGTTGATAATTCTTGGGTTGTTCCCTATAACCCTTTCTTACTATTAAAGTATAAGTGTCATATAAATGTGGAAATCTGTGCATCCATTCAAAGTGTCAAGTATATATTCAAATATGTTTACAAGGGGCATGATAAAGCCAATCTGGAAATTTCTCAAACAAACATACAACATGATGAACCTCACCAATTTATGGATTCAAGATACGTCAGTGCACCGGAGGCAGCTTGGAGAATTTTTGCCTATCCAATGCATAAACAATCACACAGCATTGTTCGCCTTGCCGTACATCTGCCACAGTCACAACCCCTTTATTTTCATGAAGATGCTTCTGTTGAGAACATTGCTGCCATGACACATAAAAAATCAACTCTTATGGCCTACTTTGAACTGAATGAGAATGACCCACGTGCTCATGAATACTTCTACCGCCAAATTCCTGAGCACTATGTCTGGAAAGCTGGTGCATGGGAAATTAGGCAGAAACGTGGAACAACAGTCATTGGAAGAATGTATACGGTCAGTATGAAAGATGAAGAACGCTACTATTTACGGTTGTTGTTACTACATGTAAAAGGAGCAACAAGTTTTGAGCACATTAAGACCGTTAATGAAGTCGAGTACCCAACTTTTAAACAGGCAGCAATAGCCCTTGGATTACTTTTGGATGACAGTGTTTGGCGAAATACCTTACTGGATGGCTGTGTTCTAAACATGCCTGCACAGCTTCGGGATATGTTTGCTTACATATGTATCTTTGGTCCTCCTGCTCATCCATTGGAGTTGTGGCAAGAATTTAAAAAAGATTTTATTGAAGACTACTGCCGTGCGTATCACCCTAACAATGAGGACTGTGAGCATTGTGAAGGCTATGCAATGACAGATGTTCAAAATGTGTTAAAATTTCATGGCAAAAGCTTTACGGATTTTAATCTACCACGCCCCAAAAGAAAACAACAACTACAACCACAATACGACAAAGAGGAGGAGTTTAGAAGAGCCCAAGAAATGAAAGAAACTTTAAATCAACAACAACTTTTGGCCTATAATGCCATAAATGAAGCATTACAGGATACAAGTCAGCAAGCTAAGTGTTTTTTTCATTGATGGCCCAGGTGGCAGTGGGAAAACATATTTGTATGATTTGTTAATTCGTCAAATAAGAGGAGAAGGAGAAACTGTGTCACCTGCTGCCAGTACTGGGATTGCAGCCTACTTATTGGAAGGAGGAAGAACCATCCATTCACTTTACGGGATACCTATTCCAATCAATGAAACGTCTGTTTCAAGAATCAAAAATGATACTGATGCTGCACACCATTTGAAGAATACTAAACTTTTCATTATTGATGAATCCACTATGCTATCTAAATACGCACTGCATGTCATTGACCAACTATTAAAGGATGTTATGACCAAAGATATCTCGAAGAAAAATAAAACACCCTTTGGAGGGAAAGTCATTGTTCTGGGAGGAGACTTTCGTCAGTGTCTTCCTATTATTCCTCATGGAACACAAACTGATATCGTAGAGAGCTGCATTAAATATTCCAGACAATGGCAGATTTTCACTCAATTGCCACTACTTGACAACATGCGCTCTGTTGATCCAGAATACAGCAATTGGATACTTCAGCTGGGAAATGGACAATTGACCAATTCTTATAACCTTGGAGATGATGTTATAGAAATCCCTGAAGATATGATTTGCACAGGTTCACTAATATTTGACATTTTTGGTGAAAACATTGTAATTGATGTCAATGACAATGAAAGCATTAATACAGCAGCATCACATGCCATTCTTTGCCCCAAAAATGATGATGTGGATCAGGTCAACTCTAAGATCATGGATTGCATTGCTGGAGAGTATACAGAATACATTAGTGATGATTCCATTGATCCGGACGAGACAGAGGACCCAGAGCAATACCCTGTTGAGTTTTTAAATTCACTTACACCCACGGGGATGCCATCTCATCGTCTGAAATTAAAAATCGGCACCATTGTAATGCTTTTGAGGAACTTCAACAGCAGAAAAGGTCTTTGCAATGGGACTCGCTTAATTGTCACCGGTTTGTTTGCCAACATGATTCGAGCAAGAGTCATTACTGGGTCTGCTGGAGGAAATGTGGTTTTCATTCCCAGGATTGATTTGTGCCCATCAGAAACCGGCTTGCCTTTTAAGTTAAGACGTCGCCAATTTCCTCTGAAGCCAGCTTTTGCCATGACAATAAACAAATCCCAAGGACAAACACTTGAGAAAGTAGGGATTTTTTTGCCAGAACCTGTTTTTGGACATGGACAATTGTATGTGGCTTTTTCAAGAGTGAGAAGACGATCCAATGTAAAAGTGAAAGTGGTGGACACTCCAATCCAAGGAAAATTGCTGCCTAACAGTGACAAAGTATTTACCAAAAATATTGTCTACAAGAATATTTTGCACTGAACTCTTCCCTATGACTATTCTTCTGTTTATTTATCTTTTGAAAAAAAAAAAAAAAAAAAAAAAAACAATTTTACTGTTTCACATTTTATTCTTTTAAATACTGATTTCTACTATATTTTTGTGAACACACATTTAAAATAATATGAGAGATGTGTATCATCCACATTTCTACAGTGGGTGATAGAAACCACTATTTCAAGCTCCAGCACTATATGTGCTGAGAGATTTCATTGTCAGTCTTTACAGGGAGAGGTTTTTGTGAACAGCTAAGAGACGGGTGGGATGGCTGTTCACACACATCTCATTAGCAAGGTGTGTTCCACATGTTTAGATAGATAGGGACAAACATAAATTATTAATTAGATTCTACCACACCATTTTTCTTAGATTTTTTCACTTTGTTGAGGAATATACTAAATGATAATAATTGATCATGAAGGACTCACCAACAACATACTTGCTGTAATTTTCATAATTGCATATATGTAATTTGTACTTAACTTGCGGTTTGTGCAGACAACATAGTTGCGGCAGTGTCATCCACAACAACTGCAGTCACCTGTGGTTAGTTAGTGGATGCATCTTATGTACCTGCTGAAGCTACTTTAACTCCATTTACCGTAGGTTAACTACAAGTTTTTTTGTTATTGCACGGATATTGCTGCAAGTCTGTAGCTGGTAACTCCTTCTGTATCAATTTACAAAATTTTATTATTTACATCACAATCCTCAAAAAATCTAAGAAAAATTCAGGTATAAAAAATATCTAAATTATATCAATTCGGATTTAGTTAGATTAGGACTCACCAGGCGTAAGGGCATCTTGACGCGATTGGTGGGCTGACACAAACTGGCTGATACACCTATTTCTGTTATTAATTCATCAATTTTAATGATTGATGCATTAAGAAGTATTGCTACTTTGTGTTCTAAGACCCTTACAACATAATTATTCAATTTTCCTTATATGATATCAACAATACAAATATATGTAGTTGCTGTAAAGATGTCATTGGAATAATTGGATTATTATTTAAACATCTTTAAAAAAACAATAAACATATTCTAGACAACCGATGCATTTGCATTAGTCTAACAGCTATAACTACTACAATCAAATTAACGTACGTTCTAGAATCCCGATGCATTTGCATCGGGCTCACAGCTAGTTACACAATAAAAGCATAAAAAACAGTGGTAAATACAACGTGGCTATATTGTTTCAGAGGAATACCTGAGGAAGGCTATTCCTCTGGAAACAATATAGCCAAAACGTGTTGTATTTACCACTGTTTTTTTTATGTTTTAATTTGTAATAAATTGTAAAAATGAAGAACTTTGACATCTGATTCTGGGAGCACTCGGACACACCTCCAGATATTCCACTCTACAATAAAAACAGAAGGCAGTTCACTTCTCATTCTCTTATATATGACACAGAGACATAGTGTAAACCAAGCAAGGAGTACCACTCTTTTAACTGAATTTTTTTCCAGGGTGTATTGATGTGCAACTTTTTTTACAAAATACATTGGCTTGATCAATGTAGGAGTCCCACCCCTTTAACAAGGGTATAAAAAGGGTTACTGTCACACACACCATGTGCCAAGATAAGGAAGTCAAATATTCCCACTGAATATTTTTTCAGCATTGAAAGCAATGAGAAAAACAAAATTTAAAACATTACATGTGAACATATTCTAAAGGGGATTATACAGGAAAATATTTATCTTAACATTTTTTCCTGTAAGATCCAATTTAGATTTGTTTTTGTAGGGTTTCCTGTAAATCCATAAAAGTGACGTAATACTCTGACAACATAATTCGCAGAAACGAGCTGTTCGTCAGAAATTAATCCAGGCATTCTTGCCATGCTGTTCTCATTCAGTTTTAGCATTTTCACATCCATTTGAGTTTTTTCATAGCTCTTCCCCCCACCCAGACCTCTTCACATGGTCCAGCAGAAAAATATTCTCATTGACTTGTGTTGGGTTCGTTATTTGGTACAAATATTTAAAAATATTTAGCATGGACAAATCAGAACCTGAATATTTCACCATATTTAGCCTTTGTTAGTGATGACAGCTTTAAACACACCTCCTTAATGGACAAATTAGTCACATGCATTGCTCAGGTGCGATTTTGACCCACTCTTCCACACAAATTCTCTTCAAATACTGAAGGTTAGGAGGGTCCCCAGCCATTGGGTCTACCGGCTTGTATCATGGTGTAGAATTTTTTTGAGCTTTAAATGAATATTTTTAAGCTACCTGGAGTTTGAAGGTGTTTTGGACACCTGCAGGGTCTGAATTTTGGAAACAGTCCCAGATGTGGCAGCAGCTGGGAAGTCCAGGAAGCTTATAATGTCCTTGAAAACATCATTCAATATGGCTAGGGTCTGATTTGCGTCAGGGCTCAGGCTGAGGAATCCGTCAAAAACTTACAATTCCTTAGCCTGAGCGCATAGCATTACCGCCATGTAACACTATGCACCACCTGTACATGCATCCCTATGGCAACCTGACTCATCGGGCAGCCGGCGGCTCCACTGACGTGTCCCAGATATGCGCTTTTGGAGAGAACACAGTAAACGCGGTTGGCAGCATTTTCCTATGCGCTGTGCAAAAGTGCATATCCGGGACATGTCAGTGGAGTTGGCGGCTGCCTGATGATTCAGGTTGCCATAGGGATGCATATACAGGTGGTGCATAGCGTTACATGCCGGTAATGCTATGCGCTCAGGCTAAGGGATTCTAAGTTTTTGACAGATTCCCCAGCCTGATCCCTGATGCAAATCAGACCCTAGCCTATCTGACTAAAAAATTTAGTTCAGTGGGGTGCGCTACTATCTACCGCCCTTTGCATGCATTGTTCTATAAAGTATTTTGAATGCCTTAATCTGTGTTGTTCCAAACAATTAAACACTTCTAAATAATCCAAAATTTTCTATACCATTTATTTTAATATGTTTTAAACCCTTATCTTTGTTTTTGCCATGTTTTAACTGGAAAATACACAAACAAAAACAAGTAATTTTTTTTAGGCAAAAATAGACTATCCATGACACAATATGCAAAACATTTGGCCCAGCAAATGTGCTAAATTTTTGGTCGCCATGGTATGGCTGCTGTTGCTTTATAATAGCTAGAGAGGCCAGGTTTAGAGAACATCTCATAACTTTATTGAGAATATATTTCACAGTGCAGAAATATACAAATAAGTGCTTATTGCTGAATTTTTCAAAAGAGTACAGACAGAACAGTTGATAATCCCTTCTGCTTACGGCTGAAAGACGACCAAGATGCACAGTTGTAGTAACTTTGACAAGTAAGCCTAGTAGTTTGATGTTAGTGACTGTTAGTAATGTGATATGGCGCTATACTGTTAGCATCTACTAGTGTGTTTTATTTCACATTCTGTAAA
>JARQOC010000005.1:281988319-282002782 GCA_033576535.1 Allobates femoralis
TTGCATTGTTGTTATTATAATTGAATTGTGATGTGATATGTTAATGTAATGTGTTATAATGTTTTCAAGTCTCATGTACAGTAATGTGTATTTGCCAGACTGTAGGGCAAGCAATAGATAGCATCTAGTTAGAGTGACCGTTTCATGTAATGCTTCAGATAGGGCCCAGCTTGTAACTAGAGCAGACCTATGGTCTGAGAGGTCGGCAAGGTCGTATGCAGTGGGTGACCTGTGTCAACAAAAAGGAGAAAGGAGACTTGAAAGGAGCTAAGATTGCATGATCCTTAAGTGTGAATGAGACACAGAATGTAAGACCAGTCTTTTAGAGACGTGGCCCAAGGCTCAATGGTCAGAGGACAGGAGACAAGGCCCCAAGCCTAAAGGTAATGGATCAAGGCAGACTGATAAGTGAACAAAGTCGGCTTTCCTAGGCAGAGCCTCCCTAAATGTCTTTAAGGGTAAGCTCTTTGCCAACATTATTGGCAAAACTCCCTACCCTCCTCTTCTACGAGGAAAATAAATATAGATATTGAAGCATCTGGGAGCACAAGGCTCTACTAGGGCTTTAGTGATGAGAACCCCCATATTCCCTCCTCTATGAGAATAGATATGGAGCCACAGAAAGGGAAAGTGACTGTCACGGGTGGACTTTTGGGCTGGGATGGGTTGTGTTGGGACTCCCAGAGAGAGCTGGAATTGTGTCTTTTAGTGCTCTGTAAAACTGAAACATGCTGGAAGTCTTTTTTAGCCAACTATGTTGTATTTAAAGTTGATTTTGCAAGACTGTTAAATAAAGTGTTATCGTTTAAAGAGAACTGGTGGTCTATTTCCTCGTCTATTCGTTTTATGAACCTTCTATTAGGAGTAGAGAAAAATACCCTTATAAAGACCTTAAACCAGCTTCAGGAATTAATTAATAAAGCTCTCAAACTGAAAACTGACCCAGAATTTGTTGAGAGAGAGGTGGTACTAAAAACGGTTGTAGAGAGATGTAGATTGAACGTAAAAGATAGGAAGAACAAACGTTTTGTAAAAGTCATAACGGAATTCAAATACAAACGAGCATACTAGTTTCTCTCAAAGCCAGAAGCTGTTAGTGAATTGTCTTCCTTTGAGATTGAGTCCTCTGATCCAGAATCAAGGAAACAGAGGGAGTATAAAAGGAATAAAGTCTACTCAAAAGGAGGATGGAGAGGAAGAAGAGGATGAAAAAAAGGGACAAGGGATCTTCCACAATCATGACGACAGCAAGCAAATGGAACCTTAGGGCACTCATTACCTCCCTCTACCTCAGCATCTTTTTCGAGAGAGAAGGGACCATATAATCTGAGAAACCTTAAACAGGGCACCAAATCAAAATAGGTGGATTTAGATGAAGTCAAAATAACTATTGGAACAACCTTTCTGACTAGTTACATCGTATTAATGCAAAGAAGAACTCAACTCCACCTAATCTTAGTAGAGAACGCTTGGCTCTGCAATCACTTGAGAAAAATGATACTATTGTAATAAAACCTTCAGACAAAGAAGGGAATGTTGTAATGATAGGTCAGAAACAATATCTAAATATGTGCTACTGTCTGATCCTGAACCAGAGTACATATGAAGGTCTAAAAGAAGATCTCACCCCACATCATATGAAAGATTTACAGGAAGTGTTATTGGAAGCAAAGAATAATAAACTAATCTCAGAAATGGAATATGAGTTTATGCTTCTGACGTTCCCAAAACACTTTCCTATGCGCTTCCATAAGTGCATAAAGGGATTGTGGCCCCTCCATCATTCTTACAGGACATCCTTGACCTTTAGGATAAAATTGATGGAATAACAATAGAGGGGAACACTATTTTAGCATCAATTCATGTAGAATTCCTCTACAGTTGTATCCCGTATTAGAAGGGCAATGAAGCAGTGGAACACTTCTTGACCATTAGATGTACTCATCACATGGCTCCTAACCAGTTTGTCATCAGACTATTGAGGTTTGTCCTCACTAGTAATTATTTTTGTCTTCAACTCTAAACACTACCACCAGCTCAGAGGCACAGCAATGGGGAGCTCCTGTGCCCCCACATATGCTAATTTGCTCCATGGCTATTGGAAAGATACCATCCTGTTTGGAGAGGAGGATAATTAATGGTGCTCCCAATGCGATTCTAGGGGCGTTGATTTGATGACATTCTGATTATCTGGTCCAGGACGAGGGAATTATATCTTTTGTGACACATCTGAATGACAACAACCTTGATTTCAAATTTACTTTTGAGATTGGGACTGCCATAATACCGTTGTTTAATCTATGATAACAAAAATACAGATTGGTAGCCTAACTTCAACCATCTATAGGAAACTGATAGCGACCAATAGTCTACTAAGGTGGGAAAGATATCACCCAGCTAACTTAAAGAAGGGTATCTCAAGGGGTCACTTTGTCCATCTTCAATGGAACTACTCATCATCATCATCAGACTTTTATAGACAAGCATCAAATTTAAGGAGAAGATTCCAAGAAAGAGGATATCCTGATGATACAATCAAGGGAGCGTATGATAATGCAAGGAAGCAGGACAGGTAGAAGCTGTTAGTCACTAAATGAGTAACAGAGGACATTAAAACCCTTCTGATTAGTACATATGATGAACTAAATCTCAATGTGATGAAAATCCTAAGAAAGCAATGGGGTATTCTGACCCAGAATTAAAGTAATTCATCCCTACCCCTTGGTAACATTTAGACGATTAAGATCTATTCGGGGCCAATTTATAGCCACTATATGCCTCCTAATAAGACCAAGGAAGCATTTACGCATGCAGAAAATGCTCATTCTACAGATTTGTGACTACATCTAGAACGTTTACAAGTACTGTGACAGGTAGAATGTATGTTAATAAAAACTTTGCCAACTGTAGAACAGCAGAGGTAGTTTACTTGTGCACATGTATACACCATCTTAACTATGTAGGGAAAACGAAACAGGAGTTTAGAAAATGAAATAGTGAGCATCTGGGCAATATGAGAAATCAAAGGGATACACCCATTATCCTGCTTTTGAATCTACAGGATAGTGGGAACATTGACTCTATAACATTTCAGGGTTGTTTTTCCACCACAACATATGGGAGATTGGTATTGGTATTGGATAATTGTAAAAGGGGAGACCAGATGGATGTACTGGCTAGATTCTATTCACCTGCGAGGTCTTGATGAACAACTTATTTTTACAAGCTTTGTCTGAATATTGATATAGTATAGGCTAACTATAGATTTCCAGTATGTATTTAATTCTGTATAATTTTGAACGAATTACATTTGCCTATGTGCCACACATTTGATATATAGGAAAATACAACAAAATAACAGCAAGTGAGCAAATGCCCTAAAATAATAAAAAGTAAAATGCTAAAGTGCAAGAAAATAAATAGGGTATTTGGTGACATTATTATGATCATAAAAATGCATAAGCTATCCCACCAGCGACAATGTGACCCCATCAGGACAGATCCTGCCTAAAAACGGTACTAATACCTTGTCTCCTGTCTGTGACGTGGAATGACAAGGACAGAATCAAGCAGGACTTGGGTCCGAACAGAGCACACCATTCGATGGGAAGCTACACATTAAATAATGTCACCAAGTACCCTATTTATTTTCTTCCACTTTAGCATTTTACTTTTATTATTTTAGGGTATTTGCTCACTTGTTTTTTTTGTTGTTTTTTCCATTATGAGGCCAGTGTGAACGTACGCCACTGCATAGTTACACTATAGTTCCATCCCTGGTTTTATTACATTTTCTATATAGTCTATTTTTTTGATTTAACAATATGATAATGCTACAACCTCCAGCAGGAATGCAGGGCCTAGGAAATCAGAGCTGAATCCTGTCACTGTGTCTCTGATTGATCCGATAATTCACTGGTTGGGGACAAATGTAAAAAGGGGGAAGATAACTAGGTGGATCACAGGGGCCAGTTTCCTAGTCCAGCACTGGAGTAGCAGCAGAGGTTGTTGTAGTCCCATAAGAAACATATGGTAATACAGGTGTCGATACAGTAAGAGGAATGAGGGAGGATAGCTGTGGCACAGTATGTCGAGTGAGGGTTGGATCTGTGTGAACACAGTATGATGAGTGAGGGGGATGGCTGTGAAACAATATATGGAGTAAGGGGGGTTATATTGGTGTGGGTACAGTATGAAGAGTGAAGGGGCATGGTTGCAGCATAGTATATGGAGTGAGGGAGGATCAATATGGACACAGTATGATGAGTGAGGAGGATGGCTGCGGCACAGTATGTGAAGTGAGGGGGAGTGGATGTGGACACAGTATGGAAGTGACAAAGGGTTGGCTGTGGCACAGTATGTAGAATGAGGGGGGATGGCTTCAACACAGTATGTGGAATGTGGAGTGAGGGGGGATCGGTGTAAACACTGAATGAGGATTGAGGTGGGTGGCTGCAAGACAATATATGAAGTGAGGGGGTTATATGGATGTGGATACAGTATGAGGAGTGAGGAAGGATTGATGTGGCACAGTATGTGGAGTGAGGAAGTATTGCTGCGGCACAGTATGTGGAGTGAGGGGAGATGGTGTGGACACAGTATGAGGAGTGAGGGGGATGTCTGTGGCACAGTATGTGGAGTGAGGGGGGATGGGTGTACAGTCATGGCCAAAAGTTTTGAGAATGATACAAATATTAATTTTAACAAAGTCTACTGTTTCAGTTTTTCTAATGGCAATTTGCATATACTCCAGAATGTCATAAAGAGTGATCAGTTTAACAGCAATTACTTTCTAATTTAATATTTGCCTAGAAAATTAACTTTAATCCCCAAAACACATTTCAACATCATTGCAGTCCTGCCTTAAAAGGAGCAGCTAACATAATTTTAGTGATTGTTCCATTAACACAGGTGTGGGTGTTGATGAGGATAGGGCTGGCGAACAATCAGTCATGATTAAGTAAGAATGACACCACTGGACACTTTAAATGGATGCTGGTGCTTGGTATAATTGTTTCTCTTCAGTTAACCATGGTTATCTCTAAAGAAACATGTGCAGCCATCATTGCCCTGCACAAAAATGGCCTAACAGGGAAGAGTATCGCAGCTAGAAAGATTGCACCTCAGTCAACAATCTATCGCATCATCAAGAACTTCAAGGAGAGAGCTTCCATTGTTGTCAAAAAGGCTCCAGGGCGCCCAAGAAAGACCAGCAAGCGCCAGGACCGTATCTTAAAACTGGTTCAGCTGCGGGATCGGACTACCAGCAGGGCCGAGCTTGCTCAGGAATGGCAGCAGGCTGGTGTGAGTGCTTCTGCACGCACTGTGAGGCGGAGACTCTTTGAGCAAGGCCTGGTTTCAAGGAGGGCAGCAAAGAAGCCACTTCTCTCCAGAAAAAACATCAGGGACCGACTGATATTCTGCAAAAGGTACAGGGAGTGGACTGCTGAGGACTGCGTAAAGTCATTTTCTCTGATGAATCCCCTTTTCGATTGTTTGGGACATCTGGAAAACAGCTTATTTGGAGAAGAAGAGGTGAGCACTACCACCAGTCTTGTCTCATGCCAACTGTAAAGCATCCTGAAACCATTCATGTGTGGGGTTGCTTCTCAGCCAAGGGAATCGGCTCACTCACAGTCTTGCCTAAAAATACAGCCATGAATAAAGAATGGTACCGGAATGTCCTCCAAGAGCAACTTCTCCCAACCGTCCAAGAGCAGTTTGGCGCCCAACAATGCCTTTTCCAGCATGATGGAGCACCTTGCCATAAAGCAAAGGTGATAACTAAATGGCTCAGGGAACAAAACATAGAGATTTTGGGTCCATGGCCTGCAAATTCCCCAGATCTTAATCCCATTGAGAACTTGTGGTCAATCATCAAGAGACGGGAGGACAAACAAAATCCAACAAATTCTGGCAAAATGCAAGCATTATGCAAGAATGGACTGCTATCAGTCAGGATTTGGTCCAGAATTTGATTGACAGCATGCCAGGGAGAATTGCAGAGGTCCTGAAGAAGAAGAGTTAACACTGCAAATATTGACTTGCTGCATTAACTCATTCTAACTGTCAATATAACCTTTTGGTACTCATAATATGATTGCAATTATATTTCTGTATGTGATATAAACATCAGACAAACACAAATAAAAACCAGAGGGCAGCAGATCATGTGAAAATATAATTTTGATGTCATTCTCAAAACTTTTGGCCATGACTGTAGACAGAGTATGAGGAGTGAAAGGAAAGGCAGCCATACAGTAGGTGGAGTGAGGGGGGATGGGTATAGATAAAGTAAGAGAACTGATGAGTGGATGGCTGCAACACAGTATGTGAAGTGAGTGGGGATGGGTGTGGATACAGTATGTGAAGAAAAGGGGGGATGGATGTGATACCATATGTAGAGTGAGGGAGGAATGGCTGTGGATACAGTATGAGGAATGAGGGGAAGATCGTTGTGGCACAGTATGCGAACTGAGGGGGGATCAATGTGAACACAGTATGAGGAGTGAGGAGGGATAACTGCAGCACAATATGTGGAGAGAGCAGAGATGGTTGCTTACACAGCATGGGGAGTGAGGGAGGATGCGTGTAGACAATATGCGGAGTGAGAATGGGATGGGTGTGTGGACAGTATGTGGAGTGAGGGGGGTATCGCTGTTGACATAGCATGGGAAATGAGAAGGGGATGGGTGTAGGCACAATATGTCGAGTAGGGGGATGGCTGCCAACACAGTATGTGGAATGGGGAGGGGAGTGAAGTAGTGAGGAAACTGTAGGAGATGAGAAAAATGTAAGGGGGCACAGAATAGAGACTGAGTGGTGTGAGGCTGTATGGAGAGTGGGAAGCATGCATGGACAGTGCGAGGCCACAGCCAGGAGGGGACAGTATGCAGAGGAGGGGGAATTTGATGAGGAAGAACAGTATAAACAGTTGACAGTATAGGGGGACACAGTGTGAGAGGATAGTGTAAAATGGGGGTCCAGTAGGACTGAAGAGGGCAGTGTGGAAGGCATGTGCCATAAGAGGGACAGTGTGAAGATCATATTTTGTCCTGGGAACAATGAGGAGAAACAATTATTTATTCAGGGGCACATCGTAGGGCAGATATTTTTACTTAGGAGAATTTTAATCATTCTGCTACTTTTAAGGGTACTTTGCCGGAATGTGCTCAAGGAAAGCGGAGAAGATGTATGACTGCAGAGACAAGCTGTGGATCTGAAAAGTCATCATGGTGTCTGGACAAGATAAAGAAAAGAAAAAGACAACTATGATCAGGGACAAGGTCATCTATAAGGTACCTGGATCTTAATGTTTTTTTTTTTATATTGACTAACTCTCATCAGTCCTATAGTTCCTGTATGGTCTGATGATGGCTGGTGACAGCAACTCCCAGTATTCGCTTACCATTATTAAGGATATAGTAGGAGATGTAGGTTCATGCAGCATCAATTTGTATGATCTCCCCTGACATTACAATTGTTTTTACCGTTAACTGGTGCAAGCTGCGATGCTGGAACAAACAACCATGAAAAAATTCACTGCAGCACTCAGTTACTATCAAAAATGTACACATGCTAATAAGCGGTTTATATATGAGGAAAAAATTAAAAACTTACATTCTTTTCAAAAAACTCAATATTCATCTTTTTATTTGCTAGGGTTCTTGGTACATATATTGGCCAATATCTGTTTGCTCATCAACCACCACCAGTTCACACTATATCTTGAGTGCTGTGCATTTTTTTCTGTTTATGTCTAATATGTGGAGTTGCTGGCTCCACAGCTACACTTAGCACCCTCATCGCCCCCAGGTGGTCTGAGTTGAGATGGTGTCCACCCACTTAGTAGTGGGATAGGGAGGACAAGGAGGACAGGGATGTCAGCGTAGGACTCATCAGACCTGGGGTCACCGTGGCGTGGTTGATGAGCAAGCAGATATTGGCCAATATATGTACCAAGAACCCCAGCAAATAAAAAGATAAGAATATTGAGTTTTTGAAAAAAAAACGTAAGTTTTAAATTTTTTCCTCACATATAAACCGCTTATTAGCATGTGTATATTTTTGGTAGTACCTGAGTGCTGCAGTGAATTTTTTCTGGTTGTTTGTTCCAGCATCGCAGCTTGCACCAGTTCACACTATATCTTGAGTGCTGTGCAGTTTTTTTCTGGATAGATAGATAGATAGATAAGAAAAGCTAGAAGCAGCCTGTATAGCTGGTTAAATCAGAGTGCAGAGCGTCCCAGAGAGCTTTAAAACACCCTAACTAGAAAAAGAGAGAATATGAGGCGTTGCAGGAACTTGTCCATGACGGCGACCTAGTGGTGAAACCCGCAGATAAAGGGGGCGCAGTCGTCGTCATGGACAAGGGAAGATATGTAGCAGAAATAATGAGACAACTGAGGGATGAGGAAGTGTACCAGAAATTGACTAGAGATCCGAAGTTTGAAGTCCAAAAAAGTATTAAGACAGTTCTGGAAGAAGCAAAATCAGGAGGGTTAATAGACCAGGAGTTACTGGATTATTGAATAGTGGAAAGCCCGAGGACACCTGTACTTTATATTGTCCCGAAAATTCACAAATCAATTGAGAGCCCGCCAGGAAGGCCTATAGTGTCAGGCGTAGATTCTGTCTTTAACAATGTGGGGATTCTCTTAGATAAATTGTTGAACCCACTAGCAACTTCAGCGAGGTCCTACATCCGTGATACGGGACATTTTTTGGAAAAATTGAGAGCTTTGGAAGTGGGACTGGGAGACTTTTTGGTTTCCTTTGATGTCGTCTCCCTGTACACGTCCATTGAGCACGATAGGGGCATTAGAGCAGTGAAAATGATGTTGGAAAACACACAATATGGTAAGGAGAGTAAAAAGCTAATAATTGACTTATTGGAGACTTGTTTGCAGTCAAATTACTTCTTATTTGGGGACACTTACTACAAACAGTTAAAAGGCACCACCATGGGGGCACACATGGCATGTGCTTATCCTGGGGTCACCATGGCGGTGCTCGAAGAGGAACATGTCTATGTGTTCCACCACTTCCGGAATGTCCGGGAGTGGTGGAGATACTTCGATGATGTTTTTCTCTTGTGGAAAGGTAATGTTAACGAGCTCGAGGACTTCCATAGGTACTTGAACACAGTGTATACTAGTATCAAATTCACTATGGTGTATTCAAAGACAAATATACAATTCCTTGATGTGAATGTTGAGCTAGAAGGAGGGCAGCTGAGTACCACATTGCATGTAAAACCTACGGACAGGAACAAATTGCTACATTTCAACAGTAGCCATACCACGGAGCTGAAGAGGGCTATTCCATTTGGGCAGGTAGAACGAGTAAGCCGGATTGTTAGTGATGAGGAAAAGAGGGAGGAAGCAGTTGATAAGCTGTTGGAGAAGTTCAGAGATAGGGGTTACCCTGACAGAGTCTTGAAAAAGAGTAGAGAGAAACGAGAGAGTGAGAGAACCACTCAAAAGAAAGGATGGAGGATACCAGTGGTGACAACATATGGAGAAGAGTCCAGGGAGATAGTTCAGATGATAAAGAGAAATTGGCAGATCCTTAGTAATGGGTTACCGAGGTGAGGGAATTTAAAGAACTACCACTTTTTTCTTTTAGAAGGGGCCGGAGCCTGAGGGATCGTTTGGTCCAATCAGACATTGGTACTTTTAAATAACAAACCACTTTGACAGGTAGTGTAAGGACAGGAAATTATCCATGTATAGGCTGTGTTAACTGCCCACTCATGAAGAAGGGAAACATGTATGAGGTCAAAGGGAAAACCTATAAAATTCAACAATTTTTTACGTGTGCTTCTGACAATGTGGTCTATTTATTGGAGTGCCCGTGTAAGGAGTATTACGTAGGGGAAACTACATTAGAGTTGAGGATTAGGATGAGTCAACACAGGTACAGCATCAGAAAAAAGATTATGAACCTGCCAGTGTCAAAGCATTTCACGGAGGCAGGGCATGATGAATGGGATTTAAGGGTCAGAGCGATTGAAGGAACACCAATGATGAGGAGAGGAGGGGACCGTGAGAAGCATTTGATGATACAGGAATTGAAGTGGATAAAAAAGTTGGGCACTTTGAAGCCTGGCGGCTTAAATATAGATTACAAGTTAGGAGTCGCCCTCTAATCATTAGGATTGGATTCTCTCTCATAGTAGGTTGTATACATTTTAACCACGGTTTGTTTTTAATATAGGTTAAGAAACACGGAGCCATTAACACTATCTTTTTGAATTGTTTTATAGATACATGGGAAGACACAGAAAGAAGGAGGTCTAAATAATGATGATAGATTCCATACAGTATTGAAGGAATGGGAGCGGCGATATAGGGAGCACTGTACGGTAATTTCGCACAACATAGCGCACTAACCAGTCACACATATACATTTTTTAATTATTTTTTTATCTATAAGGAATTTTTATAATAAGACATGGTATTAATGGGAACATGAGATATATCATACTATATAAGTAAGCACTGAGACACAAAATGACCGGAGGAGAGAGTACATGAAAACAGGATAACCACGAAGATTACCCCAAACTAATGTGGAGTTTATGCTGGAGGTTGGTTCTAGCTAAGAAAACACTGGAGATTTATGTTTAGAGGGGATATGGAAGGGTTAAAAGGCACCTGAGAACGTACTCCATAGAAGAAGGTCACACAAATTATAGCAATTTTGCACAAACTTTGGATAATTACACTTATAAGTATCTAAATGCTTAATGAATAAGAAAGGAGCACGATAAGATGAAGTATATCACATAATAAGAAGCACCTTAGAAGCACATAGCACTTTATACATTGTAAAGATACATAGAGAGAAGCTTAGCTATCTATTTGCTGCAGTTCGCCCCAACAAAGATGGAGGATGACTAGTTTTGATCAGTGCGCATGCGCGGACGCGGTGACGTCATCGCGCACGACGGCGCGGTTTCCAGGCCGACGAGGGAGGGGGCATAGCACTCCCCATGCTGTAGATCTTCCGGGACACTGTTAAACACATGCTGAAGTACAGGAACCCGGTAAGCTGCTCCCATACTGCTCTATACTGTGTAATACACTGTGATATGAAATCAGATCTGTAAAAGGAATGTTGTTCATCAGTGATAACAGTTGTTAGACCTCATAATAGATGATTATAAAACACTTGTCTTATGTACATTAGCACCTGGGTTAATTAGGTAGTGGTGTTGTATGTCTATGCAAATTATGTGTAAGGAAGTGATGCAAGAGGCTAAGGTGTATAAAAGACTAGTTTAATTGTAATGTGGTTGCTGGATAAAGAGCTGACACGGCTCGAAACGTCGCCATGTATGCCTGAGCTGGAATAAACTACCCTTGCTTTGGAAAAGAAGTGCTGTGACCCTCTTTGAACTGGATAGATAGAGATAGATAGATAGATAGATAGATAGATAGATAGATAGATAGATAGTAGATAGATAGATAGATAACTGGATCTGTGTATGGAGTTTTTTCTTCAACTCAGTTTTCAATAGATGCAACAGAAAATGCTTTAAAGGGAACAAACATCCATCAGGATTTTCATATAGGAAGGAAAGCCAGTGGCGATAGCATGCTTAATCCAATCATACCTTTTGTTGAGAAATTAAATACTGGATTGTTGGAAAAAAGTTTTTAAAGTGGCAGAATTTAGTGCAGCAGTTGATTGATAGGTGCAGCAGGATGGGACTTTCTGGGTCGGGTCCTCTTGTATATCTTCCTCCTCCTGGCTTTCCCCCCTCTCTTTCTTTGTTTAAATTTTGTGCCGCGCCATCAACCTATGCTTTCCTATAGTATTGGTGACGTAATTACAATGGTACCGAAGTCAGCGCATGCGTGTACGCATTCTCAAGTGCAATTTTATTGAAAACTCTATGGAGATGACTATGAGCAACAGGGACACGGGCGCAGATGATAAAAAACTCAATCTGCCAATGCCGCTCATATTTGGCTCTACAATGTCTTCAACAAAATGGTGCCGGAGATTATGGTACGCACATGCGCTGACTCCGGCGCCATGTTAATGACGTCACCATTATTATAGGAATGCACATGAAATTTAAATAAAGGGGGGAAGGTATACAGGAGGACCTGACCCACAAAGTCTCACTCTGCTGCACCCATCAATCAACTGTTAAACTAATTTTTGAAATTTCGAAAAGTTTTTTTTTTCGGCAATCCAGTATTTGAAATCTCAACTAAAGGAACAATTGGACTCGGCATTCTAGCACCAGTATACTTTCTATACGAAAATCCTGGTATATACACTGTGTGCAGAATTATTAGGCAAATTAGTATTTTGATCACATGATACTTTTTATGCATGTTGTTCTACTCCAAACTGTATAGGCTTGAGAGCCAACTACCAATTAAGTAAATCAGGTGATGTGCATCTCTGTAATGAGGAGGGGTGTGGTGTAATGACATCAACACCCTATTTAGGGTGTGCTTAATTATTAGGCAACTTCCTTTCCTTTGGCAAAATAGGTCAGAAGAGAGATTTAACAGGCTCTGAAAAGTCCAAAATTGTGAGATGTCTTGCAGAGGGATGCAGCAGTCTTGAAATTGACAAACCTTTGAAGCGTTGAAGCGTGATCTTCGAACAATCAAGCATATCATGGCAAATAGCCAACAGGGTTACAGTAAGCGTGTTGGGCAAAAAAGGCGTAAAATAACTGCCCATGAATTGAGGAAAATCAAGCATGAAGCTGCCAAGATGCCATTTGCCACCAGTTTTGCAATATTTCAGAGCTGCAACATTACTGGAGTATCAAAAAGCACAAGGTGTGTGATACTCAGGGACATGGCCAAGGTAAGAAAGGCTGAAAAATGACCACCTTTGAACAAGAAACATAAGATAAAATGTCAAGACTGGGCCAAGAAATATCTTAAGATTGATTTTTCAAAGGTTTTATGGACTGATGAAATGAGAGTGACTCTTGATGGGCCAGATGGATGGGCCAGAGGCTGGATCACTAAAGGGCAGAGAGTTCCACTCCGATTCAGATGCCAGCAAGGTGCAGGTGGGGTATTGCTATGGGCTGGTATCATCAAAGATGAACTTGTGGGACCTTTTCGGGTTGAGGATGGAGTGAAGCTCAACTCCCAACCTACTGCTAGTTTCTGGAAGACAACTTCTTCAAGCAGTGGTACAGGAAGAAGTCGGTATCGTTCAAGAAAAACATGATTTTCATGCAGGACAATGCTCCATCACATGCATCCAACTACTCCACAGCGTGGCTGGCCAGCAAAGGTCTAAAAGAAGCAAAAATAATGACATGACCGCCTTGTTCACCTGATCCGAACCCCATAGAGAACCTATGGTCCTTCCTAAAATGTGAGATCTACAGGGAGGGAAAATAGTACACCTCTCGGAACAGTGTCTGGGAGACTGTGGTGGCTGCTGCATGCAATGTTGATTGTAAACAGATCAAGCAACTGACAGAATCTATAGATGGAAGGCTGTTGAGTGTTATCATAAAGAAAGGTGGCTATATTGGTCACTAATTTTTTGGGTTTTGTTTTTGCATGTCAGAAATGTTTATTTCTAAATATTGTGCAGTTATATTACCGTATATACTCGTGTATAAGCCGACCCGTGTATAAGCCGACCCCTCTACTTTTGCCCCCAAAACCTGGGAAAATCTATTGACTCGTGTATAAGCCGAGGGTGGACCCCAGCACAGGTATACAGCCCCCAGCAGTGTGGTATACAGCAGCCCCAGAGGTATATACAGCAGCCCCAGTGGTAGTATACAGCAGCAGCCCCAGTGGTATATACAGCAGCAGCCCCAGTGGTATATACAGCCCCAGTGGTAGTATACACGCAGCCCCAGTAGTATATACAGCCCTAGTAGTATATACAGCCCCAGTGGTAGTATACATGTAGCCCCAGTAGTATATACAGCCCCAGTAGTTTATACAAGCCCCAGTGGTAGTATACACGCAGCCCCAGTAGTATATACAGCCCCAGTAGTATATACAGCCCCAGTGGTAGTATACACGCAGCCCCAGTAGTATATACAGCCCTAGTAGTATATACAGCCCCAGTTGTAGTATACACGTAGCCCCAGTAGTATATACAGCCCCAGTAGTATATACAGCCCCAGTGGTAGTATACACGCAGCCCCAGTAGTATATACAGCCCCAGTAGTATATACAGCCCCAGTGGTAGTATACACGCAGCCCCAGTAGTATATACAGCCCCAGTGGTATATACAGCCCCAGTGGTAGTATCCAGCAGCCCCAGTAGTATATACAGCCCCAGTGGTAGTATACAGGCAGCCCCAGTAGTATATACAGCCCCAGTGGTAGTATACAGGCAGCCCCAGTAGTATATACAGCCCCAGTGGTGGTATACAGGCAGCCCCAGTAGTATATACAGCCCCAGTGGTAGTATACAGGCAGCCCCAGTAGTATATACAGCCCCAGTGGT
>JARQOC010000005.1:282002882-282119857 GCA_033576535.1 Allobates femoralis
TGTGGGATCCCAGGATCCTGATAGATCACCACTGATGGTGGGTAATCTGATGTGGAGACCACCATGAAGAGCACAGTTAACCCCTTGGGACCCGAGAATTCTGATAAGTCATGAACTCACTGAGTTCATGACCTGTCATCCTCCTGGCAATGAACCTGCTTTTATAGCATATGGGGGATGCCCCATATGCTATAAAACTGAGAATCATCGTGGGACCTCCCACTGGACTACGTCGGACCTTCCCACTGGACTACGTTGGACGTCAAAGAATAATAAAGATGGAGTCCAAGTAGTGTGTTTTTTTTCTAATAAAAATATTTTTCTCTGTCTTGTGTCTTCTTTACAAATTACTAGAGATTCCTAATGGCCCGGTCTAATATTGGCCAGACGTTATGAATCTCAGGCTTAGTTCCAGCTGCCAAAAAGCTGGCATTAACCCCTTATTACCCAGTCTGCCACCGCTACACGGCAGCTGGAAGAGCTGGATCCAGCACCAGAAAATGGCGCTTCTATGAATGCGCCATTTTCTGGGGCGGCTGCGGGCTGCAATTTGCAGCGGAGGGGGGGGCCAGAAAGCTTGGGCCTCCCTACGATGAGGATTCCAGCCCCCAGCTGCCTAGTTGTACCTGGCTGGCCCAAAAATGGTGAATGGCAAAGCCCACACCATTTTTTTTTAATTATTACATGAAATAATTAAAAAAAAAGGGCTTCCCTATACTTTTGGTTTCCAGCCAGGTAAAACTAGGCAGAAGGGGTTGGTGACAGCCCCTAGCTGCCTGCTGTACCTGGCTGGACCAAAAATATGGCGAAGCCCCACGTCGTTTTTTTTTTTAATTTAATAATGAAATACTAAAAAAAAATGCAGGGGAGGAGACGACCAGGACACAGTGTCTCCGTATCTTGTGCACATGCTCTAAAAGTGAGAAATTGTGTGAAAAAAAGAAAATGTTCAATATGACATTATCAAATTCTGTGAAGTAGCTGTAGGTTCCAAATGCTCACTATACCCCTAGATATAATCATTGAGGCGTCTAGATTCCAAAATGGGGTGACTTGTGCAGGAGCTCCAATGTTTAGGGACATAGGGGTTCCCCATATGCGACATGGTGTCCGCTAACTATTGGAGCTAATGTTCCATTCAAATTGTTAGCGGACACCATGTCGCATATGGAGAGCCCCTGTGTGCCTAAACATTGAAGCTCCCCCACAAGTGACCACATTTTGGAAACTAGACCCCCCAAGGAACATACTGTATCTAGATGCATAGTGAGCACTTTCAACCCCCAAGTGCTTCACAAATTAGTCTGTAAAAAGGAAAAAAAGAAAATTTTTGTGAAAAAAAGTACTTTTTCATTTTTTACGGATCGGTTTGTGAAGCACCTGGGGTTCAAAGTGCTCACTATGCATCTAAATAAGTTCCTTGGGGTGTCTAGTTTCCAAAATGGGGTCACTTGTGGGGGCGCTCCAATGTTTAGGCACATAGGGGCTCTCCATACGTGACATGGTGTCCACTAACAATTGAAATTGTAAGTGGATACCATGTCGTGTATGGCGAGCCCCTGTGTGCCTAAACATTAGAGCTCCCCCACAAGTGACCCCATTTTGGAAACTAGACCCCCAAGGAACTTATCTAGATGCATATTGAGCACTTTGAACCCCCAGGTACTTCACAAACGTATCCATAAAAATGAAAAAGTACTTTCTTTTCCACAAAAAGTTTCTTTTTTCATTTTTTATGGATTCATTTGTGAAGCACCTGGGGGATCAAAGTGCTGACCACCAATCTAGATAAGTTCCTTGGGGGTCTAGTTTCCAAAATGGGGTCACTTGTGGGGGAGCTACAATGTTTAGGCACACAGGGGCTCTCCATACGCAACATGATGTCCGCTAACAATTGGAGCCAATTTTCCATTCAAATTGTTAGCGGACACCATGTCGCATATGGAGTGCCCCTGTGTGCCTAAACACTAGAGCTCCCCCACAAGTGGCCCCATTTTGGAAACTAGACCCCCCCAAGGAACTTATCTAGATGCATAGTGAGCACTTTGAACCCCCTGGTGCTTCACAAATTGATCCGTAAAAATAAAAAAGTACTTTTTTTTTACAAAAATGTTCTTTTGTCCTCAATTTGTTCATTTTCACATGAGCAACAGGTTAAAATGCATCCTAAAATTTGTTGGCCAATTTCTCCTGAGTACACCGATACCTCATATGTGGTCATAAACAACTGTTTGCGTGCACCGCAGGACTCGAAAGGGAAGGAGCGCCATTTGACTTTTGAATGGTAAATTAGCTCCAAAAGTCAAATTGCGCTCCTTCCCTTCTGAGCCCTGACGTACGCCCAAACAGTGGTTTATGACCACATATGAGGTATCGGTGTACTCAGGAGAAATTGCCCAACAAATTTTAGGATGCATTCTATCCTGTTGCCCTGGGTGAAAATGAAAACATTGAGGCTAAAAGAACATTTTTGTTGGAAAAATTAAAATGTCAATTTTTTGTTTCCACTTTGCTTTAGTTGCTGTGAAGCACCTGAAGGGTTAATCATTTTTTTAAATGTAGTTTTGAGTAGCTTGAGGGGTGCAGTTTTTGGAATGGTGTCACTTTTGGGTGCTTTCTGTCATGTACACCCTCAAACGGACTTCAAATGTGATGTGGTCACTAAAAAAATTGTTTTGTAAATTTTGCTGGAAAAATGAAAAATTGCTGATGAACTTTGACCCCTTATAACTTCGTAACCCAAAAAATTTTTTTGCCCAAAATTGTGCTGAGGTAAAGTAGACATGTGGGAAATGTTATTTATTAACCAGTTTCTGTCACATAATGCTCCAGTTCAACAGAATAAAAATTACAAATTTGAAAATTGTCAAATTTTCAAAATTTTTGCCAATTTTTTTATATTTTCACAAATAAACACAAAAATTATCGACCTAAATTTACAACAAACATGAAGCCCAACAGGTCACGAAAAACATTCTCAGAATCGCTAGGATCCGATGAAGTGTTCCAGAGTTATACCCTCATAAAGGGACACTGGTCAGAATTACAAAAAATGGTCTGGTCATTAAGGTGGAAATTGGCTCCGTCACTAAGGGGTTAAAACATATTAAAATAAATGGTATACGCTTGAACAACTTAACTCAATTACGGACCCGAGGGCTTTGGGATTCTGGAGATGCTTACAGCTCACGCATTACCTCCGTAGGTTTCCTCCAAAGTCGTCCTTTATAGGGCCGAAGACGTTATTTGAACATATGTGTCTAGATGCGGATGACTGTAGACATGCGGTGTCGAGGATCTACGCATGTTTGATATCCCCCCCGGACCTGCCGCTTCCCCAATTTATGCTTAAGTGGGAAGCTGATCTAGGTCTGGAGCTGTCAATGGACCAGAGATCTGATATATTTACTTTAGCTCACTCCACATCAATATGCTCGAGACTGCAGGAAGCGAATTATAAAATATTGACAAGATGGTATAGAGTTCCTGCCCAATTACACAGGGTTTTTCCTTCTACTGATCCGGGTTGTTGGAGGTGTGGCGAGGCAGACGGTACCCTACTCCACATATTTTGGGAGTGTAGGAAGCTTAGGCCGTTTTGGTCTGAAGTGACAAAGATCATCAGGATTGTCACAGAGTGTACAGCTGACCTGGGCCCGGCCCTTTTCTTGTTACATCACTGTCAGATGCCCCTTCGTAAATATAAGCGTTCATTGTTGAGATTTTTAGTTATGGCGGCTAGATCGTGTGTTCCAATGCTCTGGAAGACGGAGAGATGCCCCTCCGTGTCAATGTGGTTGGAGAGGGTGAACAACCTCATGCACCTAGAGGACTTGACCTCCTCAATCCATGACACGTATGTAGCTTTCCGTAATACGTGGTTTTCCTGGATGATGTTTCAACAATCTGATCTATATAAGACTTATAGAGACTGTTAGAAAACCCTTCCTTGGCGGACTCGCCAATTAATTTGGCTGGTCTAGTGGGGTCGCACCTTTTCACCTGCGTAGAGGCTTCGCGTTTCCACATAATCTGACACCATCCCTTTCCCCTTCCCTTCCCATCCTCCCCCTCCTCCCCCCACCCCCCCTCATGACTACTCTCTTACTGTTCTTTTTCCTCTCTCATTGGTTTTCCTCTCTCCCTTTTACTTGGTCAACTGTCAATATATGATGTTGCTGTGAAGATTGAATATTGATGTAAGGTTTTAAATGGAACATTATGTTGTAGATCCTAACACTTTAAGGCAGTGTCTACTCTGTAGACGCATAAAAATATATAGTATTTGCTGAGTTTGGGCCTAACTGGTTTGGCCACCATATCCACGTGATATTTGTTTGGATATACTGACTGAGAAGTAATGTGTGTTTTCTTCCATGTTATGAAAATTCAAAACTTTTCTAAAATAAAGAATTATAAAAAAAAAAATAAATGGTATAGAAAATTTTGTATTATTTAGAAGTGTTTAATTGTTTGGTACAACACAGATTAAGGCATTCAAAATACATGCAAAGGGCGGTAGATAGTAGCGCACCCCACTGAACTAAATTTTTTAGTCAGATAGGCTAGGGTCTGATTTGCATCAGGGATCAGGCTGGGGAATCTGTCAAAAACTTAGAATTCCTTAGCCTGAGCGCATAGCATTACCGGCATGTAATGCTATGCACCGCCTGTATATGCATCCTTATGGCAACCTGGATCATCGGGCAGCCGCCGGCTCCACTAACATGCCCCGGATATGCACTTTTGCAGAGCACACAGGAAAATGCTGCAAACCGCATTTACTGTGTGCTCTCCAAAAGCGCATATCCAGGACACGTCAGTGGAGCCGACGGCTGCCCGATGATTCAGGTTCCCATAGGGATGCATATGCAGGTGGCGCATAGTGTTACATGGCGGTAATGCAATGCGCTCAGGCTAAGGAATTGTAAGATTTTGACGGATTCCTCAGCCTGAGCATTGACGCAAATCAGACCCTAGCCATATTGAATGATGTTTTCAAGGACATTGTAAGCTTCCTGGACTTCCTAGCTGCTGCCACATCTGGGACTGTTTCCAAAATTCAGACCCTGCAGGTGTCAAAAACACCTTCAAACTCCAGGAAGCTTAAAAATATTCATTTAAAGCTCAAAAAAATTCTACACCTTCATACAAGCCGGTAGACCCAATGGCCGGGGACACTCCTAACCTTCAGTATTTGAAGAGAATTTGTGTGGAAGAGTGGGTGAAAATCGCACCTGAGCAATGCATGTGACTAATTTGTCCATTAAGGAGGTGTGTTTAAAGCTGTCATCACTAACAAAGGCTAAATATGGTGAAATATTCAGGTTCTGATTGTCCATGCTAAATATTTTTAAATATTTGTACCAAATAACGAACCCAACACAAGTCAATGAGAATATTTTTCTGCTGGACCATGTGAAGAGGTGTGGCTGGAGGGAAGAGCTATGAAAAAACTCAAATGGATGTGAAAATGCTAAAACTGAATGAGAACAGCATGGTAAGGATGCCTGGATTAATTTCTGACGAACAGCTCGTTTCTGCGAATTATGTTGTCAGAGTATTACGCCACTTTTATGGATTTACAGCAAACCCTACAAAAACAAATCTAAATTGGATCTTACAGGAAAAAAATGTTACGATAAATTTTTTCCTGTATAATCCCCTTTAGAGTATGTTCACATGTAATGTTTTAAATTTAGTTTTTCTCATTGCTTTCAATGCTGAAAAAATATTAAGTGGGAATATTTTACTTCCTTATCTTGGCACATGGTGTGTGTGACAGTAACCCTTTTTATACCCTTGTTAAAGGAGTCAAAGACAAAAAAGGAGGGGGGGACAAGAGGCGCAATAGTGCCCTTATCACTAGACACTAGGACAGACAAGTGGTGAAAAAGGCAATTCACTCACCTATTCCAGTTGTGTGACCCACAACTGGTTTGAAGGCTCATAGATAAGTATCCTGATGGCTGCTGCAGGACTCCCACCGGCTCCACGCACGTGGAGATGTATCAAACAAAACGGGGAAAAGACGGTGTTATCCGGTCCGCGCTGCCACGTTCATTCACATCAAAGAACACCAATAATCGATGTTAAGATCCAAATCTTCCTTTATTCACCTCCTACGCGTTTCAGTGCCCACCTGGCACCTTCATCAGGGATACAACCACCACATTGAACCGATCTTTATATAGTGACATTCATATACTGATTAGTGGGTGTTCCTAGCTTTGTGACGCAAAAACCGTCACAAAAATCGGGAGGTAACAGCATTTTGGCGCACTTTTCACAAAAAGCACAAGATACACTTATAAACACAAATAACTCATAGTTCAAGGGTTCCATAAATCATAATTAGTGAAACCATAAAAAAGCTATGTAAAAAACCTTGCGGAAAAGTATGTAAAATCCGCCCAGTAGAACCATATGCTGTAAAAAAGACAAAAAATATACGTACATGTGTCATACCCTCCCAGGGGATAGAACCCATGATGTTCAGAAGTACCATACTTGGGAGCATACTATCAACGTCCTGCGCCACCTTAACTTATAGAATGTGCTGTATCCATGTGTGGATGTAAACCATATATTTTCCCACAAATTCTTCATAAAACCAGTAGGAGGAAGAGAGGGGAGAATGTTCATAAAAAATCCTAAAACTTATAATTTTATTATAAAATGTGATATAAAAAAATGTGATATAAAAAATGAGCAAATTTTAAAAATACACAACTATACTCTTAAAAACTATTAAAAATATCCCCTGAAAATCTCTTTATCAGTGATTGCCACTTATTAGTCTATATAGGTAAATTGTGGGAGCTATATCTATTCCTCCAATGAAGATCAAAAACTTTAGCAAAGATTGAGACCCAATTAGCCACAGAAATGACTTATCTACCACTTTCCCAGTGTGTGGTGCTGCACTAATGTGAAGGGGAATAGCACCCCAAACATTCCAAGCTCTATCCCCCGGGGCACGTCAGAGGAAAATACAATATATAAAAACTTTGCTGTTTCCATAGCATACATTAAATCACAAAAGGACACTAATCTGTTTCTGGACATTGTAGTACCTATAAGTGTCCACAAGATGTCATCAACCCGGAGGCTGTCGCTATGGAGACATAGAAAAGACTGGTCCTCAGTACTATGCAGTCTAATTGTTCACCACTAGGGGCATACTTCTGGAAAGTCTTCATGTGCTTGGTGAAACTCCGGTTTGTGTCTATTAAATGTAAGTATGTTCAGAATTTTGGCTACAGAACAGATCAGGGGCATATGACCAAAGAGTTACCATGACCAAAAAGGAGCACTGATCTATGTCCATGTTATAGTATCTATAGATATCCACAAGATAATATCCACCCGGAGGCTGTTTCTGTGGAGACATGCAGGAAACTAGTCCTCGGCTTTATGTGGTCTAATTGTTCGCCACCAGAGGCGTGCTGTTAGAGAGTTTTCATATGCTTGGTGAAGCGCCAGTTCGTATCTATTAAATGTGAGTATGTTTAGGGCTTTTAGCTACAAACAAGGTCAGGAGCAAATGGCTGAAGTATTTCTATAAACATAGTGAAGTACAGATCTGTGTCCTTTGACAAAAGGAGAGAAAATTCTGAATATGTGATCCCTACTTGTGTCCAAGTGTTTTACATACTGAATGTGATATAATAGTAAGACCAAAAGCAAATGAAATGTTTAATGTGTGTGAGCTATAACTATAATTTATAAAGTGTCAGGTATGATACAGTGTAAAATGGGCTTATATCAGTGAATCAAAGTGAATAAATGTGTTCAAATTCATCAAGGTGGCTATAATGCTATGCTATCAAGACCAAACAGTGATGGAATAGACATACTTCAGCTCAGATCATCCTAAATCAATTCAGATACTAAATTAAGACCGCTGGGTTTCAGTGTGTTCAGTTTGTACATCCAGAATTTTTCTCTTTTCTGTAACATCTCAAATCTGTTAGTAACATGCGGTCCAATATGGTCAATAGGAGTGATCCTTATCAACACTCGGTTCCTGTCATGATATACATCAAAATGATGAGAAACACCGTGTGCTCTAAAACCATTCTTCACATTCGCTCGGTGCTTGTTCGATCTCTCATGGAGAGGTCTGATCGTCCTCCCTACATATTGCAAGTTGCATGGACATTCTAATAAGTAGATAATGTATCTTGTAGAGCAGTCCATCTGGTATTTGATAGAAAATGATTCTTTATTACTGGCTGAGGTGAAGGTTGTTCTCTGCTGGATATTCTTACAGCATAAGCATCTTTTCTTTCCACATCTCTTTGTGCCTCTCTGTTGAATCCTTTCATCCTTATCCGATGGAATTCGTCTAAGTCTGCTTGGTGCTAGCTTCCCTTTAATATTGGGAGCTCTCCTGAAGGTTATACCGGGTTTTTCTGGGATGGCTTTTTTCAGTACCGGATCATTCTTAAGTATGTACCAGTGTTTAGCTATGCATTCCCTAATTTTTTTATGGTGTTTATTATAGGTAGTAATAAAATTCCATTTGTGTTTATCCCCTGCAACATTCTTCAATGCGGGTACTAACAGATCTCCTTGCGGGATCTTCATAAAATATTCTTGTGCACCATGTACCAAATTTCTGGGGTATCCACGTTCTATCAACCTATTAGTCAGGATTTCAGATTGAGCTGAATAATCCATGCTTGATGTACAGTTTTTCTTGATTCTCCTGTACTGACTGGCCGGGATATTGCTTAGCCATTTTCTATAATGCCCACTACGGAAGTCTATATACGAGTTGCGATCTGTAGGTTTGAAATATGTTTTCGTACATAGCTCATTATTTTTAACAAAAATATTGAGGTCAAGAAAATTGATGCTGTCGTCATCCATAGTGAAGTCGAAATTGAGACCCCACTTATTATTTTCTATGTTTTTTTTTATAAACTCAGAGATGTCACCCTGTTCCTTATCCCATATACAGAATAGATCATCTATGTATCTTTTATATACTATGAGTCCACTGTTATGCACACTCTCATGTATATGTAGTTTTTCAAAGAGCCCCATCACTAGGTTTGCATATGAGCACGCAGTTTTTGAGCCCATCGCTGTGCCCGACTTCTGGTGGTACATTACATCCCCAAAGGTAAAAAAATTGTTCTCAAGAATAAACCGTAAACCTTCCAGCATAAATTCAATCTTATTTTTTTCCAATAAAAGATCATTCCTCAAGTAATACTCAACACATAATAATCCTAATGTGTGCTCAATGTTGGTATACAATGCAGACACATCCATTGTTAAAAATGAGTATGAGCTTTTCCATTTCACATTTTTCAAGATTCTAATTATGTCAGTAGAATCTTTAGTATAGCTCTCCAGGCTAAAGACATATTTTTGCAATTCCTTGTCTATGAATTCTGCCAAATTACTACTCAAGGATCCAATGCCCGATATAATAGGGCGCCCTGGGGGATTCACCAGGCTCTTATGGATTTTAGGCAAATGATAAAAAAAGGAGGTGGGGGGTTCCCTTTTGGTTAAAATTTCTTCAAATCCAATGTTATTATGTCTTCATCATACGCCTTACTAATTTTCTGATTATATTGTTTCACTAGGTCAGGATATGGATTGATCACTATCTGTTCATAGTGTTTCTTGTCTGAGAGCAATCTCAAAGCCTCTTTTATATAATCGGTCCTAATTCTGCACAACAATAGCACCACCCTTGTCAGCAGCTCGTATAATGATCCTCTCATTATCTCTCAAACTTTTCAGGGCCAATTTCTCTCCTTTAGTTAGATTGTCTTTTTTATCAGTTTTCTCAGTCTTTATTGAAAGTTTATCCCCTTTCAGCTCATTAAGTAAAAGGTCCTGGAAAGTTTCTAGCGCATTCCCTCTGCTTTCAAGGGGATAGAAGGTGGATTTACCCCTTAGTTTCTTATTCTTATGTGTATTATTACTTGTCATCAAGGTTTCACTCTCTTCATTATGTAATAAAAAATGTCTTTTGAGGGTTAGTCTTCTGATATATTGGTGAATGTCTATAAATAGGTCGAAGTCATCTGATTTATTTGTGGGGCAAAATAACAGTCCTTTGGACAACAGTTTATTTTCTTCTTCTGTTAATATATAGTCAGATAAATTAATTACATTATTGATGGGATTCTTATTATTACTTAGTTCTTGAAGCTTATTCGAACTTTTTTTCTTTTGTCCCTTTCCTCTGCATCCTCTTTTTTCTTTTCCCAGTGATAGGGCTGAAGAAATTTGTTATCTCCTTTGGTAGGGGTTTGGCTGCGGACAAAAAAGGCACTATGCCATTGTTCCTATTTTTAGAATTGTCCAATACAACTCTTTTAGTGGGACCCTTTTCCTCAATTTCTATCAAATCCAATTGTACTCCACTATTTGCCGGGATATTTTTACTCTGAGGATTTTTAATGCTCTTTTTATCCCGGCAAATAGTGGAGTACAATTGGATTTGATAGAAATTGAGGAAAAGGGTCCCACTAAAAGAGTTGTATTGGACAATTCTAAAAATAGGAACAATGGCATAGTGCCTTTTTTGTCCGCAGCCAAACCCCTACCAAAGGAGATAACAAATTTCTTCAGCCCTATCACTGGAGAAAAAAAAAGAGGATGCAGAGGAGGGGGACAAAAAGAAAAAAAGTCCGAATAAGTTTCAAGGACTAGGTAATAATAAGGATTCCATTAATAATGTAATTAATCTATCTGACTATGTATTAACAGAGGAGGAAAATAAACTGTTGTCTAAAGGACTGTTATTTTGCCCCACAAATAAATCAGATGACTTTGATCTATTTATAGATATCCACCATTATATCAGAAGACTAACCCTCAAAAGACATTTTCTTTTACATAATGAAGAAAATGAAAACTTGATGACAAGTTACAATATACATAAGAATAAAAAATTAAGAGGTAGATCCACCTTTTATCCCCTAGAAAGCAGAGGGAATGCACTTGAAACTTTTCAAGACCTTTTACTTAATGAACTGAAAGAGGATAAATTTGCATTAAAAACTAAGAAACCTGATAAAAAAGATAATCTAAACAAAGGAGAAAAATTGGCCCTAAAAAGCTTGAGAGATAACGAGATGATTATTATAAGAGCTGCTGACAAGGGTGGTGCTATTGTTGTGCAGAATAGGACCGATTATGTAAATGAGGCGTTGAGATTGCTCTCAGACAAGAAGCACTATAAACAGATAGAGAATGACCCATATCCTGACCTAGTGAAGTAATACAATAAGAAAATTAATAAGGCGTATGATGAAGGCATAATAATGTTGGATTTGAAGAAATTTTTAATCAAAAGGGAACCCCCCACTCCCTTTTTCTATCATTTACCTAAAGTTCACAAAAGATTAGTGAATCCCCCAGGGCGCCCGATTATATCGGGCATTGGATCCTTGAGTAGCAATTTGGCAGAATTTATAGACAAGGAATTACAAAAATATGTCTTTAGCCTGGAGAGCTATACTAAATTTCGACTGACGTAGTTAGAATCTTGAAAAGCATGAAAAGGAAAAGCTCTTACACATTTTTGACCATGGATGTGACTGCATTATATACCAACATTGAGCACACATTAGGATTATTATGTGTTGAATATTACTTGAGGAATGATCCTTTATTAGAAAAGAATAAGATGGAGTTCGTGCTGGAAGGTTTACAGTTTATTCTTGAGAACAATTTTTTTACCTTCTGGGATGTAATGTACCACCAAAAGTCGGGCACAGCGATGGGCTCAAAGACTGCGTGCTCATATGCAAACCTGGTGATGGGGCTTTTTGAAAAACTACATATACATGAGAGTGTGCATAATAATGGACTCATAATATATAGAAGATACATAGATGATCTATTCTGCATATGGGATAAAGAACTAGGTGACATCTCTGAGTTTATAAAAAAACATAGAAAATAATAAGTGGGGTCTCAATTTCGACTTCACTATGGATGACGACAGCATCAATTTTCTTGACCTCAATATTTTTGTTAAAAATAATGAGCTATGTATGAAAACATATTTCAAACCTACAGATCGCAACTCGTATATAGACTTCCGTAGTGGGCATTATAGAAAATGGCTAAGCAATATCCCGGCCAGTCAGTACAGGAGAATCAAGAAAAACTGTACACCAAGCATGGATTATTCAGCTCAATCCGAAATCCTGACTAATAGGTTGATAGAACGTGGATACCCCAGAAATTTGGTACATGGTGCACAAGAACATTTTATGAAGATCCCGCAAGGAGATCTGTTAGTACCCGCATTGAAGAATGTTGCAGGGGATAAACACAAATGGAATTTTATCACTACCTATAATAAACACCATAAAAAAATTAGGGAATGCATAGCTAAACACTGGTACATACGTAAGAATGATCCGGTACTGAAAAAAGCCATCCCAGAAAAACCCGGTATAACCTTCAGGAGAGCTCCCAATATTAAAGGGAAGCTAGCACCAAGCAGACTTAGATGAATTCCATCGGATAAGGATGAAAGGATTCAACAGAGAGGCACAAAGAGATGTGGAAAGAAAAGATGCTTATGCTGTAAGAATATCCAGCAGAGAACAACCTTCACCTCAGCCAGTAATAAAGAATCATTTTCTATCAAATACCAGATGGACTGCTCTACAAGATACATTATCTACTTATTAGAATGTCCATGCAACTTGCAATATGTAGGGAGGACGATCAGACCTCTCCATGAGAGATCGAACAAGCACCGAGCGAATGTGAAGAATGGTTTTAGAGCACACGGTGTTTCTCATCATTTTGATGTATATCATGACAGGAACCGAGTGTTGATAAGGATCACTCCTATTGACCATATTGGACCGCATGTTACTAACAGATTTGAGATGTTACAGAAAAGAGAAAAATTCTGGATGTACAAACTGAACACACTGAAACCCAGCGGTCTTAATTTAGTATCTGAATTGATTTAGGATGATCTGAGCTGAAGTATGTCTATTCCATCACTGTTTGGTCTTGATAGCATAGCATTATAGCCACCTTGATGAATTTGAACACATTTATTCACTTTGATTCACTGATATAAGCCCATTTTACACTGTATCATACCTGACACTTTATAAATTATAGTTATAGCTCACACACATTAAACATTTCATTTGCTTTTGGTCTTACTATTATATCACATTCAGTATGTAAAACACTTGGACACAAGTAGGGATCACATATTCAGAATTTTCTCCCATTTTGTCAAAGGACACAGATCTGTACTTCACTATGTTTATAGAAATACTTCAGCCATTTGCTCCTGACCTTGTTTGTAGCTAAAAGCCCTAAACATACTCACATTTAATAGATACGAACTGGCGCTTCACCAAGCATATGAAAACTCTCTAACAGCACGCCTCTGGTGGCGAACAATTAGACCACATAAAGCCGAGGACTAGTTTCCTGCATGTCTCCACAGACACAGCCTCCGGGTGGATATTATCTTGTGGATATCTATAGATACTATAACATGGACATAGATCAGTGCTCCTTTTTGGTCATGGTAACTCTTTGGTCATATGCCCCTGATCTGTTCTGTAGCCAAAATTCTGAACATACTTACATTTAATAGACACAAACCGGAGTTTCACCAAGCACATGAAAACTTTCCAGAAGTATGCCCCAAGTGGCGAACAATTAGACTGCATAGTACTGAGGACCAGTCTTTTCTATGTCTCCATAGCGACAGCCTCCGGGTTGATGACATCTTGTGGACACTTATAGGTACTACAACGTCCAGAAACAGATTAGTGTCCTTTTGTGATTTAATGTATGCTATGGAAACAGCAAAGTTTTATATATTGTATTTTCCTCTGACGTGCCCCGGGGGATAGAGCTTGGAATGTTTGGGGTGCTATTCCCCTTCACAATAGTGCAGCACCACACACTGGGAAAGTGGTAGATAAGTCATTTCTGTGGCTAATTGGGTCTCAATCTTTGCTAAAGTTTTTGATCTTCATTGGAGGAATAGATATAGCTCCCACAATTTACCTATATAGACTAATAAGTGGCAATCACTGATAAAGAGATTTTTAGGGGATATTTTTAATAGTTTTTAAGAGTATAGTTGTATTTTCGTATTTTTAAAATTTGCTCATTTTTTATATCACATTTTTTTATATCACATTTTATAATAAAATTATAAGTTTTAGGATTTTTTATGAACATTCTCCCCTCTCTTCCTCCTACTGGTTTTATGAAGAATTTGTGGGAAGATATATGGTTTACATCCACACATGGATACAGCACATTCTATAAGTTAAGGTGGCGCAGGACATTGATAGTATGCTCCCAAGTATGGTACTTCTGAAGATCATGGGTTCTATCCCCTGGGAGGGTATGACGCATGTACATATATTTTTTGTCTTTTTTACAGCATATGGTTCTACTGGGCGGATTTTACATACTTTTCCGCAAGGTTTTTTACATAGCTTTTTTATGGTTTCACTAATTATGATTTATGGAACCCTTGAACTATGAGTTATTTGTGTTTATAAGTGTATCTTGTGCTTTTTGTGAAAAGTACGCCAAAATGCTGTTACCTCCCGGTTTTTGTGACGGTTTTTGCATCACAAGGCTAGGAACACCCACTAATCAGTATATGAATGTCACTATATAAAGATCGGTTCAATGTGGTGGTTGTATCCCTGATGAAGGTGCCAGGTGGGCACTGAAACGCGTAGGAGGTGAATAAAGGAAGATTTGGATCTTAACATCGATTATTGGTGTTCTTTGATGTGAATGAACCTGGCAGCGCGGACCGGATAACATCGTCTTTTCCCCATTTTGCTTGTTAAAGGAGTGGGACTACTATATTGATTAAGCCAATGTATTTTGTACAAAAAAGTTGCACAGCAATGGAAAAAAATTCAGTTCAGGACCGTAGTCAAATTCAGTTCAGGACTTCAGTCAACCTTTTTATACTCTTGTTAAAAGAGTGGTACTCCTTGCTTGGTTTACACTATGTCTCAGTCATATATACAGTCATGGCCAAAAGTATTGACACCCCTGCAATTCTGTCAGATAATACCCAGTTTCTTCCTGAAAATGATTGTAATCACAAATTCTTTGGTATTATTATCTTCATTTAATTTGTCTTCAATGAAAAATACACAAAAAGATTTGTCCTAAAGCCAAATAGGATATAATTCCACACCAAACAAAAAAAATGGGGTGGACAAAAGTATTGGCACCCTTAGAAAAATCATGTGATGCTTCTCCAATTTGTGTAATTAACAGCACCTGTAACTTACCTTTGGCACCTAACAGTTGTTGGCAATAGCTAAATCACACTTGCAGCCAGTTAACATGGATTAAAGTTGACTCAAACTCTGTCCTGTGTCCTTGTGTGTACCACATTGAGCATGGAGAAAGGAAAGAAGACCAAAGAACTGTCTGAGGACTTGAGAAACCAAATTGTGAGGAAGCATGAGCAATCTCAAGGCTACAAGTCCATCTCCAAAGACCTGAATGTTCCTGTGTCTACCGTGCGCAGTGTCATCAAGAAGTTTAAAGCCCATGGCACTGTGGCTAACCTCCCTAGATGTGGACAGAAAAGAAAAATTGACAAGAGAGTTCAACGCAAGATTGTGCGGATGGTGGATAAAGAACCTTGACTAATATCCAAACAAGTTCAAGCTGCCCTGCAGTCTGAGGGTACAACAGTGTCAACCTGTACTATCTGTCGGCGTCTGAATGAAAAGGGACTGTATAGTAGGAGACCCAGGAAGACCCCACTTCTTACCCCGAGACATAAAAAAGCCAGGCTGGAGTTTGCCAAAACGTACCTGAGAAAGCCTAAAACGTTTTGGAAGAATGTTCTCTCTTTTTGGGCAAAGGCATCAACATAGAGTTTACAGGACAAAAAAAGAGGCATTCAAAAAAAAGAACACGGTCCCTACAGTCAAACAAGGCGGAGGTTCCCTGATGTTTTGGGGTTGCTTTGCTGCCTCTGGCACTGGACTGCTTGACCGTGTGCATGGCATTACGAAGTCTGAAGACTACCAACAAATTTTGCAGCATAATGTAGGGCCCAGTGTGAGAAAACTGGGTCTCCCTCAGAGGTCATGGGTCTTCCAGCAGGACAATGACCCAAAACACACTTCAAAAAGCACTAGAAAATGGTTTGAGAGAAAGCACTGGAGACTTCTAAGGTGGCCAGCAATGAGTCCAGACCTGAATCCCATAGAACACCTGTGGAGTGATCTAAAAATGGCAGTTTGGAGAAGGCACCCTTCAAATATCAGGGACCTGGAGCAGTTTGCCAAAGAAGAATGGTCTACAATTCCAGCAGAGCATTGTAAGAAACTTATTGATGGTTACCGGAAGCGGTTGATCGCAGTTATTTTGGCTAAAGGTTGTGCAACCAAGTATTAGGCTGAGGGTGCCAATACTTTTGTCTGGCCCATTTTTGGAGTTTTGTGTGAAATGATCAATGTTTTGCTTTTTGCTTCATTCTCTTTTGTGTTTTTACATTGAAGACAAATTAAATGAAGATAATAATACCAAAGAATTTGTGATTGCAATCATTTTCAGGAAGAAACTGACTATTATCTGACAGAATTGCAGGGGTGTTAATACTTTTGGCCAACACTGTAAGAGAATGAGAAGTGAACTGCCTTCTGTTTTAATGTAGAGTGGAATATCTGGAGGTGTGTTCGAGTGCTCCCAGAATCTGATGTCAAAGTTCTTCATTTTTACAATTTATTACAAATTAAAACATAAAAAAACAGTGGTAAAAACAATGCGTTTTGGCTATATTGTTTCCAGAGGAATAGCCTTCCTCAGGTATTCCTCTGAAACAATATAGCCATGTTGTATTTACCACTGTTTTTTATGCTTTTATTGTGTAATAAATTGTAAAAATGAATAAACTTTGACATCAGATTCTGGGAGCACTCGGACACACCTCCAGATATTCCACTCTACAATGGCCATTGACGAATTTGCTGGCTGAGAAGTCCGTTTGATCCAGCACAATGCTGCAAACTAGATCGATTTAACAATTGTCAATACACTCCCTTGGGTAGATACGCACTACAGCAAGACATTGCAAAGGTGAGAGCATAAACCCTACTTCTCCAAGTTTCAACAACCTCTACACTTAGATTTGCGCCATTTCTCTCCTGTACACCCCCATCTTAGACCCTGCAGTCCTTGACGTCATATTTATCTTATATTTATTTTTTTTTATATATATGTGAATGTTGACCCTATTTGGAACTCCTATGGAATGGACGAGGAGCGTGCCAGGACTTATGGATTAAGGGTACTAATATCTTGTGAGAAATTCATGGCAATAACACATTTAGAAATATATTTGCATAAAATATTTGAGATGTGTTCAATACTTACTTCACCCACTGAATAGTATATATTTTCCAGTGGTACTCCAGTGGGTATGAAATGATATCTCTCTGTAGGCATATGGCTGCTGTAGTGATATGTTCAATACTTATTTCACCTGCTCTATATAAAATATATAGGCAGAAATCAACATCATCACCACCATGTCCTATATGAAAAATTAGGGTGAGCCAAGGTGTGTATATGCCATAAGTGTATCAAAGGTGTGGGAACCAGAAGTAAGAAATGGGGTAGACAAGGACGCAATGGGTCGAATCTCCTAAAATTTATTGAAAGCCAATAATTAAAACTGCTCATCTTGTACAGTTGTGAGACCCACAACTGGTATCAATGCCTGGTGTCAGCTGCTGCAGGACCCCCGCTCAAGACAGTAAACGTACAATGAATATATGAATATGGACAGGTATGGTCCGCGCTGCTGAGAATAAAATGAAAGACGTCCAAGGTAAAATAGATAGGTGCCGTTATTCCATGCCCTATGTGTTTCAAGGTCGTCCCAGCCTCTTCCTCTGGAGCAACACCATCAATTGTGGGAACCAGAAGTGTCCTATTACCATGATTTGCAATTTCAATGCAACATCCAGTGTAGAGGGTGCACACATACTTTACTAAGTGTTCTACCAAGTGTTCGGCCACCCAAAATTGTCGAATATGGGTCTTGGAATCCCCTATACACCAATCCTAGTAGGATAGTGACAAATGTTTTTTGCAGCTTACATTTTCGCTTTCCTACTGATGCTTTAACATGCTACCCTGTAATAACACCTTTGTGCACTATTTATAACTTCAATTTCAAAAGCCACAATCCATGTATAAGGGCAAAAACTGCAAATATATTTAAAAGGAAGACAACAAAAATACTAAAAATTCAGGCCCATATTTAAGTAAAATTGCACTTTATTAATGAAAAATAAAACAGATAGTAATGACATATAGAGAAACATAGAGGTAAAGACAGATAATGAAATCAATAGGGGACACCTAATATATTAGAGATGAGCGAACCTTTCAAGGTTCAGTTCGGGTTGCCCAACTTCTTGGTGTTTAGCAAACCTGTTCTGGTTGGGAATTTGGGCGCTTTATGTTTGCAAAGCACTGGAGCGACCATCACTGTGGTCAGGTACAGTTGTTGCTTGGCCCAGTGCAAGCTGCATGCAGTGTTTGATCCGCTCGCACGGGGCTTAAAAGCACAGTGTAGTGTAGTTTGTGTCCAAAATTAATTTGGAAAAAAAAAAATATCGCCCTCCCACTCATGAAAGTGTTTTACTTATGGCTGGCTGTATGTGGGAAGAGAGCTAAACTGCCAATCAGTGACTTCAATTGAGGTTTGGGTAAAGTTCGGGGTCATAAACAGTGCGCCAAAAAGTTTGGATGCGCCACCAGAACCCAAACTTCAAGAGGTGCACTCATTTCTACTGACAATATCTAAAGTAAATGCAGATAGTACATATTACATATTGCATCACTGCAGCACATACATACTGTATATGTGACCAGTTAAGTAATGCAGGTCCCGTCTCACATTTCATATTGAGAATCCTTCGTCCAGAAGTAACGGAACCAATCAAAATTTGCTTGTGCAATGATGTTTCCGGGATTGAACAACTTGGAAGATGATTAGCGGTAACATGAAAAGTCACATGGTGCGAACCAGGGTACATAAGTACAAGTTTATCATGTGATTCGTAGGAGGGCATAATAGCGTGTTGTGTCATAAGAAGCCAAATGGCAACCCTGTAAAAACATGTGAGAGATTACATGACCGCAACCTCAACAGAAGGAAGAGTCCTGTCCTGAGATAGAGAGACATCATGCAGCGTACAAGTAACATGATTTGGGGTGGGCACAACAATGAACCACATCATAAGGGTTGAATGATAGTCCCAAGGGATAACCAGAACGGGCACATAACCCAAACTAAGAGGGAAATGGAAGTTTGTAGTCCGTCGGAGAGACAACCCACAAAATAAAGTGCCCAATTATGTAAACAATAAGAATGAGAAAAGTGTAAACAGGTAAGAGGAAAAACACATGATAATGCAAAGATAGATAAATATAGAACCCATAGTGTAAACACATCAAGACCTAAAAAGGAGAAGTGTATAATGAAATATAATCCATAAGAGTTAATGCAAAAGATTGTATCTATAAGTGACAAAACACATAAAGGGATATGAAGAATAAAGGGATCAGAGGTATATATAGACACAAAAGTAAATATAACAATCAAAAGATAGCATATAATAAAGAAACATATGCACCAAAATGGATCATCAAAAGTAGAAGCAAAGCATAATATCCATAACTCATTCAACCAAAATCAAATGACAAAAAGTCCATGAAGCAGCGAAAAAAGGCGGTCACCCACCATAGACAGTAAAACAAAAAACATACAATAGGGACAAAGCCGTCACAGACAAAATGATCTGTCCTTACCTCTGTGGGTCCCTTTACTTTTGTCATTACTATTTATTTTATTTTTCATTTTTAAAAGTATAATTTTACTTATAGTAAATATGGCCTGCATTTGTCTTTTTGCTGTTCACCGTTTAGAACTGTTGACTAGATTGTAACAGCAAATCTTTTTTACAGACTGAACCCAAAGGCTGGAATGGTTCAATATAAAACAATGTGGACACCGACTAAAGCGTGAATGTTATAAAGAATCATGGGCTGTTTATGCTCGCTCTGCATTCACTTATTCTACAATAAACGCTCTGGAAAAAGGCTAAAAAGGACTGGAGTTTTCTGTTGTGGAAGAAGAAAAAATAAACCTGATGACTGGATGGTGTGTGATGCATTTCAGTTGGGACAGCCATTAGAAGACTTTAATTGTGAAAGGTATGGGTTTTTCCTATTATTGTTAAAAGAATTTTTACTTATTCAGCTTTGGACCAACCAAATTTAAAGGGAATCTGCCAACAGGGTTTTGCAATGTAGTCTGAAAGCAGCATAATATAGGGAACAAGATCCTGATTCCAGGGATGTGTCACATTTTAGACTTGGAAAGAAGATGGTAATGCAGGTGTATCACGGTCCGCGCTGCTCCAGGCTCAAAAAACTCACCAATGAGTCAGAAAATCATCAAGCAGATTCTCAAGCTTTATTTTCCTTCCTCCAACGCGTTTCGGTGCCCTACCTGGCACCTTCCTCAGGGTTATTACATCAAACAATACAGTGGGGTTTATATAGCCCCAAGCTTTACAAAAAAACAGGGTGTTGTCTGTTTGGCAGTGATGTAATTTTCATCATCAAAATGGGAGGATCTCCACATTTTGGCGCAATTTTTATAAAAAACTTTATCAGCATTCAAAGTCACTTATTAGAGTGTGCATTACATTCATAAAATAATGATTTGTGTGTTCCTGATCAAATTTTAATCAGGATCAGGAACACACAAATCATGCACTTTTCACTGTAAATTGTAACAGTCATATCAATTTGCCTATCCTACGGGGTCTTTCTACTGTGTATATATCATCCAGTGCCGTATGCTGTTGCAATTTTATGGTCACTGTTATCTCTGTTACAAGGGCATAGGGGGGCCCTTACAGTTTTAATTGTTTTTATCCAAAAGTTTTTTTGCACATTAATAATAATTAAACTCTTGTAAATATCACACAAATGTTTTGTCTATTTGTCGATATTTTGAACTGGTGTTGCTCCCATACGTACCTTGTCTTCTCTTGTTCCCTTTTTTATACAGTCTATCCTGACTGATTGTTGCTTGAGATGTAGTCTGCTAGTGTTAATCTCCAAGTCTGAAAATATAAAGGGGTGGGGGACAAGAGGCGCAATAGTGCCCTATCACTATCCTTGTCGATATTATGAACTGGTGTTGCTCCCATACGTACCTTGTCTTCTCTTGTTCCCTTTCCTATATGCGCCACTTGGTACGGTGAGCACCCGCCTTGATTTCATATAATAAGCAGTGCGCCCCTCCCTCCCCCCCGTCCCATCTTGACCAGGATAGACTGTATGACCCATCCCTAAATACTGAATAGCAGCCTGCCCAAAATTTACAGTACACAGGAATCTGTCAGTCAGAACTGTGGGTCCGGTTATACACAGTTTAGTTCTGTTACCTCTACATCAGACAAAACAGGTATTCTATGAAAACTTCACCAAGCAGCCCAGGAATTGGATAACATGAATTCAGACTTTCTTGCCCTATGTTATGCTGCTTATTATTATTATTATTATTATTACTATTTATTTATCATTGACCATTGATTCCATGGTGCTGTACATGAGAATGGGTTACATACAAAATAGAGATATAAATTACAGTAGACAGACTGGTACAGAGGGGAGCGAGTTCTGTCCTTGCAGACGTACATTCTATGGAATAATGGGGAGGAGACAGTAAATTGAGGGGGTTGCGGCAGCTCCAGCAGTGAGGTGGCATTGGGGTCATTGTAGGCTGTAAGCTTTCTTAAAGAGATTTTCAAGTTCCATTTAAAGCTTGTGAGTGTGTGGCACCCCAGGGGTTAAGTGCCACAGAGACAACAACAAGGGTTCACTCCCCACACAACACCTGACACTTCACTAGCACCTCTAGGCCAGAAGGGGGAGCTAAAGCAGCTCCCTTATATATTCTGGTGTAGACAGGAAGTGAGTAGTTCAGTGCGGTGCAGCACGGAGGAAGAAAAAACTGGTGTAAGGAGGCTGCCTCAGGCTTCTCCACAATCTGCTACTCAATTCCAGGCCTAGCCAGGGTCTGAGGGAAGGAGTAAGAGAAACAGGAGAACACGTCTGGGAGACTGAGTTACCTCATAACTCGCCCCATAGGAGCACACAGGCCGGATACCGGATCCAAAACTGTGACTGACACACACAGCACAGTAAACACTGGACTAGTGGAGGTTACATACCTACACCGTACCTCAGCGAAGCAACATGGCGGGGTCAGAAACACTAAGACAAGACTCAAGTTGCCTAGCAAGTGGGTACCTGTGAGGAGAGACAGGAACAGCAGCCAAGCTAAAGCGGCAGCAGGGCCACACACACAGCGCAGGAGTGGGAAGCTGAGGACCCGGTCAGGGTGGGAGCAACCCGGCCCAGGTACAGACTCCGTGGACAGTACTCTGCTAACAACATCTGCAGTAAAGACTTGGAAAACTACAAAAACTGTGAGTCTGTGTGATCCTTGTGCTCCAGCCCTACGTTCCCTCACAAATTGCCATCACCTCTACTACCACCCCTATCCTGCAACATCCATAGTATCAATCATAGACTATTACCATCACTGCCCTGGGGAACTAGGCTCTACCTGCGGAGAGCCGTTACATCACCAGCTGCCAAACATCATCCCCGGAGGTTCTGCAGCAGCGGTGGCCACCCTGACCACAGCCCGTGGGTGGCATCATGACAAACTCCCCTGTAAATATCCCCCCATCATTTGTGGGCTCAGGACACGGTCCGGACCAAGACTGCCGTGACATTCCCAGCATATACCACGGCCCTGTACCGAGTACTCCGTCCCAGTGGGCTCCACAACTGTAGCACATAGTTTTGGGGAACAGAATTCCAGAGGATGGGAGCTACTCAGGAGAAGTTTTGAGGCAGTTGGATGAGGTAAGAAAGTGTAGAGGAGAGAAAGAAGTATTGGGAGGACCAGAGATTACATGAAGGAAGATATTGGGAGATTAGTTCAGAGATATAGCGAGTGAACAAGTTATGGACGGCTTTGTAGGTCATTGTTAGTAGTCTGAATTTGATACGCTGGGGAATTGCGAGCCAATGATGGGATTTTCAGAGGACAGAAGTGTACAAGTAGCAAAGAGATAGGTGGATTAGTTGGGCTGAGTTAAGGACAGACTGGAGAGGTGCAAGAGTGTTAACAGGGAGGCTGCAGAGGTAAATGTTTCAATAGCCGAGTCAGGGGACGATGAGAGCATGCACTAGCATTTTTGTAGATTGGGAGTTGAGGAAAAGTCCGATTCTGGAAATATTTTTGAGTTGGATGCAGTATGAGATGGTGAGAGCTTGGATGTGGTGTTTGGAGAACAAAGCAGTAGAGGGTTATTCTGAGGCAGAAGACTTTGCGTATTGTGGAGAGCATTGTATCATTTATTGTAATAGATTGATTAGGTAGGTGAGATAAGTAGACATGAGCGAACCTTTGGAAGTTTAAATTCAGTTTGGTTCACTGAACAGGCAATGTTCACCAAATTGTTCAATGAACAGTTCGCCAAACATTTGAACCCCATTCAAATCAATTGGAGACAAAATCAAGGGCCTAGAAGACTCCTTAAAAGAGGCTCAAAAGCTGCCAAAGCAGCTCAAGGTAGTGACAGGAACTAAGAACAGTGCCATCTATTCCACAAATTTAACATTTTCATCATTGTGCATTATGGATGCATGGGACAAGGCCTGGCCCAGTATTTCAAGCTTCAGATGTAGGCATGGTGCTCAGAGAGCCCTGCTAAATTCAGGAAACAGACAAGAAAGAGACCCTAAGAAGAGTGTACATATTTAAAAAAAAAATAGATCCAGATACCACTAAATTGACCCAGAATAATACAGAATGGTGCGGCCTCCATGCATGGCACAGGGTCTGGAACAAAGCTTGGCCTAGCATTTCAAAGTTAAATATTCATGGGGTAACAAGGCCCAATCCTTCTACCTATAAAATAATTTCACACATACAACAAAGTGTGGTAAAGTAATGGCCGAGGTTTTATTAAGAGATTACCAAAAACTACATTTTTTATTTTTTAAAACTCAAATAAATCCTTTTAAATCTTTTTTTAATCTTTAATAACAACTAAAGGACCAATCGACCCGAATTCACTGGGGCGATTTTACCCACAAGGGAAGGGTATCGAAGATAGCCCCCCCCCCCAACTAACACCTCAGCCATTCCTCAACAACACCTTGAAACCCTAAATTAAAGATATCCAAAGCCACTTCCGATAAATGAACACCGACCGGCCGGTAGAAACCAGAAAGAAAACCTTCTAGATCTAAATGTCTATACGAAAAACCCGAAATCATTGGCAAAAATGTATTAATATCTCTGTTTATTCTCTTGCGAATTTACTCACAGAAACTTAAATTAGAAGCTTGCCAGATCAACCGGGGGACTATCTCCGAAAAAACAATAGTCACATTGGGAAAATAACATTTCATCCAAGACAAATCTTTTTTCATGGAACTCAAAAGATCCAAGGTCTTCATTTTCCCCACGTCGTTTCCCCCTAAATGTATTATGATAAGATCTGGAGCTGGAAAAACACCTGACAGCTCAATCAAAAAAGAACACAAATTATGCCATTGTAAACCCTTTCGTCCATGCCAAAGTACCTGAACTTTGTCAAGGGGGAAGGAAAGGTTTTCAGTGTAATTCCTTCTCATAGCCCTGTTTCGAGCCCAGAAAATAAAAGAATGGCCAACTAACCAGACTATCGCTGGGCCTAAAACAAAAACAAAAGAACACAAAGGAATAAGTTAACTTATATATGTAAGAGTAATTGATGCCTAACATATAACTGAAACCTATTTGACTGCCAACGGCCAATACGTTTGATACTTTGTTCACCTAAACCAAAACGAAAAGCCTCAGTGGCAGCGCCAATGCGAAAAAAATGTGAAGATATATTCGCATCTTGTAAGCCCAATTCTGTCAAGCATTTTTTTAAAATAAAATTAAACTGAAATTTCGGAAGAGGTGAGCCTCCCTCGTGAACCAACAATTAACCTATACCCGAAAAACGTTTTTTGAGCCAGCGCTTAACAACAGAAACTGGACAAATAGCTTCCTGGCCAGAAGGGTAAAGAAGAACCGGTGCTCCTTTTCCTAACACATCCGTCTTAGATTTTGTAATATGAATCAAAACATACGAATCGTTCAAGGAAACATCTGACAACTTTAAACCAGAATCCTTCACCTTAGATTCAGATACTAATTCAGATATGCGCAGGGCTGCAAAAAATGCCAACACAAAGGCTGTCCTAAAAAATACCGCTTCATACGCCGAAGAACAAACCTTCTCAAGAACCGAACAAATACGAATTAACAATTCAATTGAGATAGGACATCTAGAATCAGGCTGACAACTACTCTTCTTCAGGCTTTTTAGAGCCTGCTTGACAGCAAACAGATTCATTATCGATGGATAGTCTTGCAGTTTTAAGAAAAACGAAATACCTGCTAATGCTTTAGCCACTGAAGAATAACTATAGATACGAACACAAAGAAAGTCAATAAAACACAATACTGATGAGACAGAGATATCTATAGCATCAAAATCATGTATAGCACAAAAATTATTCCATTCTTTCCAAGCCGTCAAATATTCATTCCAAGTTCTATGAGCTATAGAACCCTGAATGTAATTAGGAACAAATTTCAAATGACGCTCCACAGACCGGATGGGCACATTAACCCCGAAGGACTGGCATCGGGAATCAACAGCCGAAATTGTTGAATGCACTGTAATGATAAAAAATCAATTGCAGTTGAGTCAGAATGCAACAAAAAACTACCTTTTAACCAAATGTTAAATTTTAAACAAATCAAAACAACACGTCGGAGGATATGCGAAGCCGAAAAACACTTTGAAGTTAGAGTATTTAAGGCCATAACAACACCCTTATTCCTTGATTCAAAATAAATTTGAGAATTTGCCAATAAAGGGCCCCATAACTCTAAACAGACTAAAAGGGCGAAGAGCTCAATAACCATCACATTTTTTGTCACAAGATCCACTTTCTATCTCAAAGGCCATTGGTCGTAAGCCTAATGGTTACCAAAGCGTAATTCAAAACCAACCGAACTGACTAACACATACAATTCCAAGGCAGAAGATAAACAAAATTATTCTTGCCAACAAGACCTGTCATTAAAAGAATGAAGAAATTCTGCCCATACTCTCAGGTCATTCTTTACTGAACTGTTCAATCTGACATGTGAATAAGGAGTTGATAAACCCTTCGTTAAATCATATAAGTTTCTCAAAAATACCCTACCCATTGGGATAATTCTAGTCGCAAAGTTAAACAAACTAAAGCTGACTGCAATACCTTCAGAGTCACTTTTTCCTTGTCTAACAAAAATTCAATTATCATTTTCAAACGCAAAATGTTTTCTTCAGGTAAACTACAAAACATTCCGGAAGTATCAATCAAAATACCTAAAAATTCTATGCGGCGGCAAGGGAAAACCGTTTTTTCTGGAGCCAAAGTCACCCCAAAATAAGCCATCAAATCGATAAATTTGCATAACAACTGGGAACAAATGTCAGAAGAATCTGGACCAATAAACAAAAAATCATCAAGGTAATGCAAGAACCAACCTTGCTGAATCTCAAACTACACACACCATTGCAAAAAAGACGCAAGTGTTTCAAAATAAAAACACGATTTTGAAAATCCCATCGGGAGACACCGATCAAAAAAACATAACATTGATCAAAAACAAAACCCAAAGAATTAAATCCCGAAGGATGTATTGGTAATAAGTGAAACGCCGACATAATGTCGGATTTCGCCAGAAAAGAATTAACTCCCGATTTTCGAAGCAAATCAACTGCTAAATCAAAAGACATATATGTTACAGATGCTGAAGCTGCATCAATTTGATCATTCAATGAATCACCAACTGGGTGGGATAAATGGTGTATCAGGCATAAAGAGCCTCTCTCTTTTTTAGGGACTCCCCCCCAAAGGCGATACACGAAAATCTACAAATGGTGGGTACTCAAAAGGTCCAGAAATTCTGCCTTCAGTCAATTCCTTCAAAATCTTTTCCCTAACAACATGGGGAAAAACGCCTGACCAAAGGCAAATTATCAACTACAACACAACCTGTCCCATTAAAAAGGGTGGACCAGAAAACCCAAAGAAAAACCTTTAAATAACAATTCAGCTGTCTGTCGATCTGGATAGACTTCTAGCCTGGGCGACATTCTTTCCACCATCACTGGGGTCACTGCCCTTTGAAGCATCTTTTGTAATGCCAGATTGCTGGTTTGCGGAGTTGATTTTCTTATAACATTTGACCATGGGGTGAGATCCCCCGCAAAAAGAACATTTGTGTCGAAATCTACAGTTGGTTAACCATCGACATGAACCCTCCTTAAAGGCATAACAAACTCCCTTTTAAACTACTTGTTGACCTTCCTTATTTTGCCTATTCATCACTGATCTTTGTGGAAGCATTAAATTCAACCAGAGGCCTACATCTTTGCATCCCCAACGCATTTCGGGGTGTACCGCGATCTTTTGACGGAAGGCCTCATCATAATACCACCATGCCATTCCACCAAAGCCACGGAAAGCCTCCAAAATTGTATCCATGTGCTGAAATAAACCACTACAGAAATCAGCTTTTTTTTTTTTTCCCAGCACAGAAGCGTATACACAAAACGCTTGTAACCAATTATTAAAAGACTTAGGAATCTGTTTTTCATCTTTTTTATCACTTGAAGCACGAGGCTCCCATACCGGCAAGAGAGCCATCAAATCAATAAAATCACCTTTCCAAATTTTTTCTTTTACTGTATCCATTAAATGAAAGCCAAGTGGCGACACAGTGCAAGTTAATGCCTCTTTAAGGTGCACCTCAGCTACGCCACTTTGACGTACTGATAACAGGTGCTTTATCCACTTTCATCACAGAAGCTACAGCTTCTGACACTGACCTCTGAGTAAACGACCTAATACTGTCACATGACATATTATTACTTAATAAGGATAAATCAGGAATCTCACCAGAACTCTGTTCTGCAGGCATCTGTGTCTGTTCTTGATAAACTCCTCCGGTGCTTGCAGGAGAAGATATTGTTGCACTCATTCCCCTGTGCTGTGACATTAATCTGTCCATGTCAGCTGCAGGATTCCAAGCTCTCAAAGCTGCTCCCAGATCTTCTTGTTCTCCTTGCACTTGCCATTGCATTGTGCTCTTTGCAGACGGTCCCTTATGTCCCTCTCCTGTTCCAGAACTTGGCTGCTGGTTCCTTGAAGATGAAACTTGTCAGGAATTACCTCAGGATCAGCGGGCTCCTCAATAACCAACACAACTTCTTCAACCTCAGGGTCAGCAGGAACAGGCAATGTCTCGTCCATGGTCACTCCTGGCTGCCCTCTTAAACAAGCTTTCAGCCATTCTTCTCCTCCTTCCTCACAAGCTTTTTCCAATAGCTGCTGGATGACATTCTCCATTTACTCTCAGCTGTTTTCTTCCTCACAGCTGAACTGACGCTGAAGACACAAACAGCGGCTTTTAAACCTCAGTTTTACCGCCTTTTTTGCGTTAACCAATGAGATTAAAGCTCCTTCAGCTGAAGAGCTGGCACATACCAATATCATTTTCTGAAATGAAAAACTCACACAAAGAATACGGGTTTGGACCCGTAGAAGCGACACGTGTCGCGAAACAGTGCCGTAGTCCGGCGGCTCCTCTTGCCCCCTCCCTGCACCCTGTCTGTTTTCGAAATTTTGGATTAAAAAGACCATCTCGATCATCCGGTGAGTGCCGCCTTTCTTTTCATTTGTTATTGCTGGTGCTTTGGCTGTGCACCCCCGGTGGGAAATCGCCATTCCCGGAAGGAAATCCGATCGTGACTTTTGGCCCTGCTAAGTGCCCTGATTGACTTGTTCACTATTCACACAAAAAATACATACACACAAAGAAATCATTAGTACTACATTCCCAGTTAACTTAAATATAACATTCAGCTAATTTATCCACAACTAAATTGTACATTAAAAACTAAAAATACCGGATAACCCCATGTCCACCCCACATTTATACAAAATAGTGTCTCCCATTAGTAAGAGAGGGTGAGTGATATGTGTAGGCATCATACTCACAAAGCCCTGTTAAATTCAGGAAACAGACAAGGAGGTCCCAAAAAGAGTGTCCACATTTCAAAATATTGGGGCCAGATACCACTAAAGTCACTTAACCCAGAATAAAAATTGGAGAATTGCGAAATCAATGCAGCACACTGAAAATGACAATGTCTACTCTGAGCAGTCTGCCACTCGGATGAAAATGTCCTTGGAGAGTCATGACTTGTTCATCTTGATGAAAGTTCGTTGATCTACACTTTCAGGAGACAGACGGATGCACTTATCCATCAGAACACCACCAGCAGTGCTGAAGATACGTTCTGAAAGAACTCTGGCTGCTGGGCATGACAAAACCTTCAAGGTGTGACTGGAAAGCTCAGGCCACTCCTCCATTTTTGAAGCCTGAAATGCAAAAGGGTCCAAACCCCATCTCCCCCGATATCATGGTCATTGCGCTCTAGATACTCCTGCATCTTTCAGTCATTGACTATGTGTCATACTAGTACTCAGTTCTGCCGGTGGACAGTCTGGTTAAAATTGGTCAATGGACTGCAAGAAATTGCATCTGACAGTTGCATTGCAGCTGCTGATGTTTCTATGTTGTCGACTTGATGTAACCTGGGTTGTACGTGTGGATGTGTGATGCATACTGTGCCCCTCACTGATGTTTTGGGGAAAACCAGTCCTAAGCTTGTCTACCAGTTTTTTTTTATACACCAGCATGTGCGTGTCCCTGTCCAGGGCCAGAAGCATCTGGCTAAATTTACTCTTGTGCCGGAGATACAACAGTGGGACAACCCAGTAGTCATCGTTAATTCGAATCCTAATGATATAGGCATAATATTGCAAATAGTGCAGCAAGAAGGCTTTCATGTGTCTTGTGCATCCATTGGACCCAAATCCTTGTTGTGTTGGTTGCAGCATAAAAATCGAGCTTCCTTCCTCCATCCTCTCCCGCTAACCTAGGACAACAGAAAGCAGAATCATTTCTTCCTCATCTCCTGAATGGTCTATGCCTATCACCTCTTCATCCTTGTTCTCCTCCATTTGGTCCTCACTTCTTGCACCTTCACCATGAGTTAGTCTGGTACCTGGAATTACTTTCTGTTGCTCTACTCCACCCTCCCATTCCAACCGACTGTGTTACGAGAGTCCAGAACTTTGAGCTCTTAATATCCTTTCTGCATCTTCTTCTTCTTCCTCCTCCTCTTCCTGTGGTACCACAATCTCATCCCGCAGGCTTTTCAAAGTTTGCTCCAGCATTGGTATAGTGGTGCTGATGACGGCTGAAGGGTGCAGAGGTCCATGATCTGTACCCACTTTGGAAGTGTCATTTGCACCACATTTGGCTCACTTTGACTCACTGGATGCATCATTACATACTGCGCCAGGGCTTGTTCCTACTGTCACAGTTGTTGCAACATGTGCAGAGTGGAATTTCACCGTGTCAGCACTATTAATGAGCGAACCTTTGGCAGCTAAAATTTGGTTTGGTCCGTCGAACTTGCAACTTTTGACGAATAGTTCGCCAAACTTCCGAACCCCATTCAAATCAATGGGAGGCAAAGTCAAGGGCCTAGAAAACACCTTAAAAGGGATACAAAAGCAGCCAAACACAGCTCAAACTGTTTTACAGTGGCACCCCGCTGTCTTGGCACAAATAGTAGATTCCTACACTAATACTTAGCAAGCTTCAACACCACTGTCATTCTCAGTATGCTTGCTGTCCCGCTCATGAACCTTAGACAGCCTCATCATGACTTCTCTGAGATTGTGACAGGTTACACTTCGAGTATCACGCAGCAGGGAATCCCGCTGTGACCCCAGCATGTTGTTTGATGCTTTTTTTTAGGCAGATTTTGAGAATCTGGAGGTCTATCCTGAAGCCAGCAAAGTCTATGGCAGTTAAGATGTGCTGTGCCAATGTGTTTTTTTTTTCATTGCAGATTTGGTGCAGATTTTGGGGCAGAAAAATGAAATCTGAACGACATGTGCAAGGAAACAAAAAAGCAACACGGGCATAACACTTCTGACCTGTCATAGACTTTGCTGGCCTCAGGATAGACATGCAGATTTTGTTGCAGATTCTCAAAATTTGTGTGAACAAAAGCATCAAACAACAAACCATGGGTACAGGGTCTAAGAGGGTCCGGGGAAAAACGCAGTTGTAATGAAAGGGCTCGAGGCTTCATCTTGCCCCCTGGCTACTTCTACAAAGACTTCTAGAAGAGGGGGTGACTAACTACGGTCCTCAAGGTCTGAAAACAGTGCAAGTTTTCAGGATTTCCTTAGCATTGTACAGGTGCTAATTTCATCAGCAGTAGTGGTGATGGTCAGCCCTGTTCTACTGAAGTGGGTGAAGTGTCTTGCATTTCCATAACTCACATCTTCAGGCCAGAGGCCTGTGGCTTGTTCACCAGTCTCTGTGGGGCAGTATCAAAGCACCTGTTTGCAGAAACAGTCCAGCACACAAGAAGTGAACTCAAAAACTTTACTATAAAATAGACTCTAGGTCTTAAACACAAACATAAAAATACACAAAGTATGTAAATATAACCAAAGTCCCACAGAGATCAGCAGCAGCACACAGACTGTTAAAGTGGTGGAAAGGCCATGAAGGGCAGAGTCCATTAAGTACTTCCCTCTGCCCAGCAGGGGGAAGTGCAAAATGTTGGAATGTTGGAAGGAGAAATATATTTTAAACAAAGATACAGACCTTGGTCAAGGAAGGACTGAAAAAAAAACTCCAACAAGTTCTTCTCTAGCCTAAATGCCAACTGAGGGACGGGTCACTATCGCACCGACCCACAAACATGCCTTTAGGAAGGTCCACTGACATTGTCTCTTATCATTTTCAGCCATGCCCTGGATGGCTGTCGTCGTGTTTCCTGGTACTGTGCTGCCAGACGGTCTTGAGGGGGTCACAGGGCTACTCCTGTAGGGGCATTCTCCGCCACTACCTTCCACCAGCACACTTCATCGTGGCCACCACTGTAGAGGACAATGGAGGAACTAGGGGATGACCATGTCCTATAGGACAGACTGGACCAGTTTGGGGAACATCACTAGGCTATCTGCGTTCGGGTGCCTCTAGGCCACACCCAAAGCCAACTTCTCTCCAGGTTGGCCTCCTTCTGCCACAACTCATATTGGTAGGTGATGGCAACCCAACGTACGCCAACTGCAAACTACCCCTTGCTGCCCCACAACTTCATGAAAGTGACCTCCTCCCTGACAAAGATGGTACGTAATCTTTGGGGAAGTGTCATGGGGTGATATATTGGTCAAGGGAGTAAGCTAATGTAGCAGAATGTAATGATGAGCAAAAGGTGATAAGAGGAACTAGTCTGACCTTTATACTGGGGTTTCCTGTCTCTCCCTGTTCCCGGCATTGCCTCTGAAGGTGAGAATATCCAGGCTGCCACCCTTGCCTTTTGCTACTAATCATCCCTAGACTATTACCCCCTCACCTCCACCCAAGGTCAGGAAGCACAGCATCTCTCACAAAAGAAGGAAAATTCCATGAAATACAGCAGGAAGGTTTCAGCACAGACTGCACTAACATCTTCACAGCTCAAGATCTTTGCAGAGATTAAACTCTTTCAGTGACATCCGCTGGTGGAAGAGGGAACTATTTAAAGGCTGGGGGAGTAGACAACTGCATTAACTGACATCCCCCCTCACCTGCTGAGCCACCAAGGCATAGACCGCAACCCTACAGCAGCTTCTGACATTAACTCTGAATGTGCCAAAGGAAATCTAGTCCCATTTCAACTACAGCAGAATATGTCACATGGACTGCAGAACAGTCAACACGTGACAGGAAGATTGTTACGCAGGTGGGTGAAGCAGTTCATGTAGCACCGATGCTTAATGCCATGTTCCACTAGGAACCCATACCCCTTATCCTGCTGCAATGCTACCACTTTGCCTTTAGGGCATTGGTCAAGGAAGTCATTAGCCTTAGGGCCATGCAACCAGTTCTGGGCGATAGCATCTGTATGTGAAATCTCCTCAATAAAGGACCCAGGAGGGCGAGGTGGTTGATTTCTTGTCGGATAGTTGATTGGAGGGGGTAGGGTCCCCACATGGCATTGCCTCAGTTGAATGCCTCTGGATGTGGTGAGGGTGATCCACATGGCTGGGAAACAGCGCCTTCTAGGTCCTCCTCATAATGGTCTTGGTGGTATTGGGGAATGGGATACAGTAGCTGTGACACCGGCTGGAGGGGGAATTTAGCCAGACATGCTGCAAGACCATGTGAAGTCTGACATGTGGTGCTCCCAGTCCTAGATGCCATATGGAAAGTGCCACCTGACTGCTGTGACTCGCTCCACAGGTCCATGTCTGGCATCTGAGCCCAGGATTGGATCTGCATCTCATTGCAGATTAGGCCCAATGTGAGAAGTGCGGTAGAAGTACAGCTTACGTCTCCATCTCCTATGCATGATTCCGCTCTGGTTCTGCAGAGGCCGACCTACCTTCTGCCCGTAGGGTGGTTAGGAAGATGACATCTTCCAGGTTAAGGTCAACCTTGCAAGTGATCCATCTCCAAAGTAATGTGTAATGCTGTCACAGTACCAAGTTGAACTGTAGTACCAGACAGTGTACCTGCGTATGTGTCACTTAAAATGCACAGGCAAGATGGATGGAGACACTAATTGATTTTTGCGGGTTTGTGTTTGCTTTGACTAAGGGGACTGCCTCTTCCACTGAGTGACAGGATTTAGACCAGATAACTAAGCATGGGAGTAATAAAGACATGTTGCCATATGGAACAATTAACCACTTTCGGACCACCCATAGACTTTAAATGGCAAACTGAGTTCTAACCTGCAGTGATGTTTTATGATATCATTGTAAATAGCTACATGCGATTGTGCAACTGTGAGAGCAGGGGCCAGCTGTCACACATAGCCAGACTCCTCATAGAGAAGTCAGGAATGGTTCATTACCATCTCTGCCTTCAATATAAGCTTATGTTCACATGTTGCTTTTTTGCTGCGTTTTTTTATGTAGCCAAAATCTGATCTCTAGGTGGTAAAAAAGCTGCAGCTAAAAGGCTCGTTTGGCTGTCTTTTTTGCTGCCTTTCTTGATGTGTTTTGCTGCATTTTTCAGGATCTCAAAGATCACATAAAACGCTACAAAAAAAGGCATTTTGCTGTATTTTTGCACTTACTTATTCATTTGTATGGATGGAAAAAAAACTCTGTTACAAGTCCTACCCTGGTAAAAAAAAATGCTCAATATCTAAAACTAATTGCACAGAAAGGGAAACAAATTGTAAAAAATAATGCAATGGTCCTTTATGGTCATTTTCAAAAATGTAATAATTGAACATGTATTTTTTTTTTACCTCCTATATGATGTCATTTTGTATGAAAATAAAATAAAAACAAAGCACCATGTGTCATGAAAAAAATGTAAAAATTATGAGAATATCCCAATAAAAAAATTATAGCTTTGTAAACTACATGTAAAAATGAATAAAAAGGTGCCTGGTCAGGAGTGGAGGTAAATGATACAGTCTTGAACTGGTTAAAGGTTACCAGATAAGGTCTAACTGTGCACATTTGCATTTTTTACTTCACCTGATGACTCTACAGATAATTGATACGGACATGTAAGCACTTGAGGGGTTGCATGTAGTGAGGAGCGAGTGTTATGGCCGCTTTACACGTCCCAACATCATTTCGATATTGTATACAACGGCACGGGAGCGCGCACTTTTTGGGCAGAATTCCAAGATCGCATAGGAGCTGTCACACAGGGAGACATCGGCAGGCAACACAACTGCGATGTATACGCCCCTTGTACGCGCGAAGCAGGGAACGACCATTTAACATGGGAGTAAATAGGGGAAGTTGTTCTCCAAATCGTTGCTGGGCTGTCACACAGCACGATCCTGCCAGATCATCCATCCAATATCGGGCAGTTGGAGAGCAGGCTCATTTCTCCCCCGATATCGTTTTAGCATCGTTCTTGCATCGAATAGTACATTTACACCACACAACGCAATAAACGATATCGGCGCCAACGCACGAACCACGTGACTTTTTATCGAAGTTGGACGACGATATCGAGATGTGTAAAGCGGCCATAATAGTTTCTATTCGCTACTCACACGGATAGTACGGTATTCGCGATACTCATTACTCGGCGAGTATCGCTGGTGCTCATGAGTGATGTGTCGATCGTTATCGATCTGACAAATATTGCTGCCTCTCTTCAATACGCAATGTGAGTTGGCACCTCAGTGAGAGCAGATTGAATCTTAGGGCCTCTGGGGGGCCCAGCAAGGTATTTTAAGCAGTAGAAATGTAAAAAATCCCACCCTCCCGTCCTGTCCCGGAAAGACTCATTGTATGGCTGGATGTGTGTGGGCGGAGTCTATCACTAATTGAATAACAATAGACTTGCTATTCGGACAAATACGGTATGTGAGTATTAAAAAGTACTCGTTGTGAGTATAGTGAGTCTAATATTTTCACAGTGTTTACTAATGCCTTAGTTAAGGCTCTTATTATTTGTTCTTTTACATATTAAAAGTGTTTTAGAAGAAAGTGTTTGCTCTGTGATTAGTGGGAAACTGTGATTTGAAGACCTATCTTGGGCCTCATATCCTGCAATTTCCATTCTACTGGGCTATCAGGCAACTGATGAGACTCAGTTGCAGTATTGTGCCATTGCTCTGTGTGCTGTGTTTCCGATTGTCTCCCGCTGCCTCCTTGCCTAATTACTACCTGCCTTTAGGGATAGGTGTTTGCTGGAACATTTTCTTTGATTTATGATTCTGCCTGAAGCCTGCTCCCAGACCTGAGCTCAAGGCTGTTTACTTCTTTCTTGTTGCATATATACTTGCAGTATATCACACGGCCTTGTTCAGAAATAGTCATCCATCATATCAATCCCTTCCTTAATCTAATTTCCTTTGGACATAAACACATAATACAGTAAGCAGCAAAGAAAAAACAAACCATTCTCTTATGCAGCAATGACAGGGACAGTCTATGTGGAAAAGCATATTAGGCCGGAAACACACTAACCGGACTCACATGCTAGTCTCTCGGACGAGACTCGGATCAGTCACCCTGAACGGCCTCCTCCTGTCAGGACGGGAGTGTGATGCTGCATAAAAACACAAGCAGCTGACACTCCAGTCCAGAGAGGAGGGAGATGCCATTCAGGGTCATTGATCTGAGTCTCGTCCGAGAGACTTGCATGTGAGTTAGTGTGTTTCCAGCCTTACTGTTATAAGTGTCAGCTCAACTCTCTGGTTACTTTCAATAGTCACAAGTCTATTAAGGAGAACCTGTCATATCTTCAAACATTATTAACATGCAGATACAGGGATAATCTGCAGGTTAATAGCATCCCAAAGCCTTACGGCCACCGCACTATTAAGCCAGCTATTGACCGGAAATTAACTTACTCGCTATGTACTGAGCAATGACTAAAGCCATGCTGTCCGCACCTCTATGACCAGAAGCACAAGGCTGCCAGGATGCATAAAGCCAGCTCCTCCCAGTAGCTGGCAACATGGCTGTAGGACGCTATTAACTCGTTACTTGCAGCATGATAGCAGGGCTCAGACACACTCTGCTACTTACATGCGAGTCTGTCGGACGAGACTCGGAAGAGACTGGAGCAGTGACCCAGAACAGCCTCTCCCTCTTTGGTCGGGACTGTCAGCTGCTTGTGTTTTTGTGCAGCATCACACTCCCCGTCCAGAGAGGGAGAGGCCATTCAGGGTCACTGCTCCAGTCTCTTCCGAGTCTCGTCCGACAGACTCGCATGTAAGTAGCAGAGTGTGTCCGAGCTCTAAGCCTGATGTGCTGGAACTGAAAAGAAACGCTGACGTGAAAGTAGCCTTAAAATTTACCACTCTATAGCTGATCAATCTGCACTTCCACAGTCAACATCACTGTAACTGTTGGTATAGAGTCCCACTTTTCTTAATGTGTAAATGGTTACTTCGACCTTTTTATCAAGCCCCTTGCCGAAAAAATTTGCCTTAACCAATCCATTAGAGGAATATATACCAAGGCCAAGGAATATAAAATCAGTCTCTTTGCCGATGATATTATATTAACTCTCTCTGACCCTCTGAACTCCCTGAGAAACTTACTATTGACTATTGAAGAATACTCTGCTGCCTCTTTATATAAAATTAACCTCAACAAGACCCAAGCTTTACATTTGAACTTAGAAACTCTAACCACAATTAAATTTAAAAATAACCTTTCATGGGACAAGAAGGAACTAGATTATTTGGGTATCAAAATTACCGATCATACCTCTAAGATCTTAGACAAGAATCCCACAGATTTATTTAAAACTGTCCAAACCAACTTAACGCACATCTCAAAAGCGGATTTGTTTCTATCACAACCCTTTGTTTTGGACCACCAAAAACATTTATAGAATCATCAACTTAGACTCGTCTCTGATTAAGACATCGACCCTGAATGCTTGGGAAAAGGAAATTAGAATTTCCATTAAAACTGAACTCATGAGTGACACTCTCTCTAAACTCGAGAAAATGATACCATGCTCTGCGTTACTCGAGACCCACTACAAGGTTCTCACTCGGTGGTATTATACCCCTCAACGACTCCACCAGATTAAGGAAGAAATATCACCGCTGTGCTGGCAATGTTCCCTCGAGATCGGAAACATTTTGCATATCTTTTGGCAGTGCATATGCCTAGAGACATGTACTTTCATTCTTACCCCAGAGTTGGTCACTCTTCTTATTGGAATAGACTCGATACCTACTCACTTTAGACCTTTGGTTACCCACATCATACTCGCAGCAAAAACCCTCATTGCCTCAATGTGGAGGAACACTCAACCGCCGACATTTCTTGCTCTCTTGGAAAGAGTAGCTACACATAACGCCTATGAATTCTCTTTTGCTTTAAGAAATAAACTAGCCAAAAAATACCATAATAAATGGCTTCCGCGGAACCGACTCTTTCCCTCTAAACAGTCTATACCCCCTAACACCTGCACATGATAGTACTCGTTACTGGTTACATGACCTGTCGAAGAGACCGACTCTACTGCCTCTTTCCTTCCACCCCCCTCCTTCCCCCTCCCCCCTTCCCTTTAATCTGGTTAATCCCTTGTTAACTGTGGCTTGAGCGTCTTGTCAAGGTAATATCCTTAATGCACATAGTTATTCATTTTTTAGAAGCTCTGGATTGTCCTACACTACACACAATATTACTTGCTATTTTAACTTGATTATGGCCAGATCTGCAAATTATTAATGCCCAGATCTTATAATCATTCTTGATGTTTGTACAATCCAAAATTTTATGTCTTTATGCTGTATAATCTTGACGTTATTCTAAAACCAATAAAATTCTTTGCACAAGATCTCTGAGGCTGGTTTCACACTGCAGTTTTTTCCCTGATCAGGCTCGGTCAGGTTTGTGTGCCAAAACCAGTTGAGGAACCAGGAGAGGAACTTGCAGAGTAAAACTATAAATGAAAGATTGACACCTGTTCTCAGTTTTGGAGACACTCCTGGCTTTGACATACAAACCTGATCGAACCTGATCAGGGAAAAAACTGCAGTGTGAAACCAGCCTGCGCCGGATCCGGATCTACATGAAGATCTGTCTCCATGGCTTATTTTTAACCCCGTCTTGAACCTTTACATAGCTATACGTCAAAGTTAAGTGGTACTTAATGACCTATAAAGTATACAAATATGGTGATTTTGCTGGCACAGGGACTGTGCTCGCATGATTGCTGCCAGGTCTCTGACTGATGTTACAGCTGAGACCCAGCACCCAGTTTTCTGCACCTTAGAAAAGAAAGACACTACTGAACAGAGGGCAAACAGAGTTCAGAGTAACTTTGCTGCCTCATTAGTGAATGTCAAATTAGAAGTTCAAACAGGAATGGTTTCAACGGTCCGCGCTGCTGCTTCAATAAATGTACTCCAAAAGCATTGCTTTCTCCATCTCCTTCTTTATTCCTCCACACAAACCAACGTGTTTCGGTGCAACCCTTGCACCTTCCTCAGGGTACATGTTGGTCCAGCATAATGTCCATCACACTCCACACCATGTGGTTGATTACATCATCTCCTGGGAGCACGCAATAGGCCAATAAGAGTGTCAATCACGATTACAATCATGCGGTTGGTCCAACACAATGTCCATCACAGCTCATGCCTCTTTTTTCATATAAAAGAAACCGCAACTTGAGGGATAGGCTGGCTATGTCAGATGTGGGGAGCGCCAAGAAGGATTTACAGAGAACATTGAGTCACCCAAGTTTGGGCAACTTCCCCTGTTTAGGGTGTGTTAACTGTAATAACATATTGAAAGGACAAGTTTTTTTCCATCCGAGATCTGGTATAAAGTACCAGATTAGAAAAAGATATACCTGTAAGGGTATCTTTACACGCGGCAACTTTTCTAGGAATTTCACTGGCAACTTACTGTTTGCAGTGAAATCATGGACACATTGTTCTATTTTGTTGCTGTGTACAAATGGAACAATATCTCCATGATTTCACTGCAACCAGTAAGTTACCAGTGAAATTCCTAGAAAAGTTGCCGTGTGTAAAGGTACCTTGACAGTAGTTACGTGATCTACCTCATCTCTTGTCCGTGTGGCCTCCTCTATGTGGGGGAGACCACAATGGAGGTGAAAGAGAGGATTTGGAAACACAAGAGTACTATCAGAATGGGTAAGATTGATCTCCCAGTCCCGAAGCATTGTAAGGAGCATAACCACTCTGTGAACCAGTTGAGGTATAGAGTAATAGATGATGTTCACCACCAAGGAGAGGCGATGACAGGGTGGCTATGCTCAAGGCAAAAGAACTGAGGTGGATTTTTGAGTTGGAAACACTGCACCCGAGAGGACTGAATATTGAATACGATCAGAGGGGCTGTTTACTGAGATACCGTAATACTATAATTAATGTGGTTTATGCAAGAGGTACCTTGCCGCCTCAAGCTTCATTTGTTTTTAATTCCCTTGTTTTTAGCTTTACCTACCAACCTGTGTGGTTCCCCAAGAGTATATTCCTTGTGTGATAGAGCCACTCACAGCTGCCAATTCCAGGTAGACACAGGAAGCCTTGCCGGGTAAATGTCAGGTTTATTTCTTTCATAAACCATATGAAAAACAACCAAACTGGGGATCAGCTTCTTAGGCTCAGAGCTGCACACTGCTCTCCTCCACTCTAAACTCACACCAAAGAAAAAAAAAAACAGAGGTGATCATTTAACTTCTCTGACCACACCTCAGGGAGGGAGGAACATGCTGAATCAGCCCCAGCTCACATAACAGAGTTCATCAACCTGGCTGAAACATATCTCCCATCCCTTACGGTACCAGTAATCATATTACACATTCCCCCCTCTGCCCAAAGCCGGAGGTTTGGGCACCATTGGACACCAAACAGGGGAACCTAGACAGGGCATCCGCATTCCCATGGAATTTCCCGGGCCTGTGCTCAACATGGAAAGTGAAATCTTGAAGAGCCAAAAACCACCGGGTCACTCTGGCATTCTTTCCCCGTCTGTCCCTCAGCCACGTCAGGGGCGCATGATCGGACACCAGCCTAAACTGTCGCCCTAGGAGGTAATAACGTAAAGTGTCCACCGCCCATTTGATGGCCAAACACTCCTTCTCAACAATAGCATAGTTCTTTTCGCAGGACGACAACTTTCTACTAAGGTACAGGATTGGATGTTCTTCTCCATGTACTACCTGGGACAGGACAGCTCCTAGCCCGACCTCTGACGCGTCGGTCTGGAGTACAAACTCCCTGCTGAAATCTGGTGCCATTAGGACCGGTCGGTTACACAGAGCGGACTTTAGGTCCTGGAAAGCCGTCTCAGCTTCCGAAGTCCACTTGGCCATGGAGGACTTCGTGCCCTTAAGGAGGTCAGTCAAGGGAGCGGCTTTCACAGCAAAGTTCGGGATGAATCGCCGGTAATATCCGACAAGTCCCAGGAAGGCTCTGACTTGCTTTTTAGAGAGGGGTTGTGGCCAACTCTGGATTGCCTCCACTTTATTTAGTTGTGGCTTGATCTGGCCTCTCCCGACAACATAACCCAAATACCTGGCCTCCTCCTTCCCGATGGCGCACTTCTTCGGGTTAATTGTGAACCCCGCAGTTCTCAGTGCCTCCAGCACCCTCTGGACCTTCTGCAGGTGACTTTCCCAGTCCGAGGTATAGATCACTATGTCGTCCAAATAAGCTGCAGCGTACCTCTTATGGGGGGCTAGGATTCGGTCCATGGCCCTCTGGAAGGTGGCCGGGGCTCCCTGAAGCCCGAATGGCATCCGTGTATACTGGAAACAACCATCAGGTGTAGAAAAGGCCGTCTTCTCCTTGGCACTCTGTGACATAGGTATCTGCCAGTATCCTTTTGTTAGGTCAAGGGTGGTGATGTACCTTGCTGGTCCTAACCTCTCGATGAGCTCATCGACTCGAGGCATCGGATAGGCATCAAACTTGGAGACTTCGTTCAACTTGCGATAGTCATTACAAAACCGCCATGATCCGTCCGGTTTCGGCACCAGTACGATGGGACTGGACCAGCCACTCTTTGATTCTTCGATAACACCGAGATTCAACATTCTTGTCACCTCCTTCGAGATCACTTCTCGACGAGCTTCAGGGATCCGGTACGGCTTCAGGTTAACCCTCACGTGTGGTTCAGTGAGGATGTCGTGTTCCACAACCTGGGTACATCCCGGCAGGTCTGTGAAGAGATCCCTGTTCCGATGAAGCACCTCTTGACACTGTTGCTTTTGAGCCCTAGACAGTGTGTCCGCCACTGTGACCTCTTTGATGTCGGCCTCCATCTTCCCTACCAGACAGGGGGTTTCCATAGGGTCTCTATCCCGCCATGGCTTCAGCAGGTTGACGTGGTATACCTGATAAGGCTTCCTTCTTCCAGGTTGGTGAATTTTATAGTTCACCTCGCCCACTTTGTCGACCACTTCATAAGGTCCTTGCCACTTGGCGAGGAATTTACTTTCAACTGTAGGGATCAATACCAGTACACGATCACCAGGACTGAACTGTCTCACCCTTGCAGAGCGGTTATACACCCTTGCTTGCGCCTCTTGCGCTCGGAGCAAATTGTCTCTTACGATGGGCATCACCTCGGCGATTCTCGCCTGCATCTGAGCGACATGCTCCACGACACTACGGTGGGGGGTCACCTCCGCTTCCCATGTCTCTTTTGCTATGTCCAAGAGACCTCGAGGATGACGACCATACAAGAGTTCAAATGGAGAGAATCCCGTTGAGGCCTGGGGAACCTCCCTGATAGAGAACATCAGATATGGGAGGAGACCGTCCCAGTCTCGACCGTCTTTCTCGACCACCTTCTTCAGCATGGACTTCAACGTTTTGTTGAATCTCTCCACGAGACCGTCTGTCTGCGGATGGTACACTGAGGTTTTCAATTGGGTTATCTGTAGTGCTTTACACAGTTCCCTCATAATCTTGGACATAAAGGGGGTTCCTTGATCTGTCAGGATCTCTTTTGGAAGTCCTGTTCTTGAGAAGACGTGCACCAATTCTCGGGCTATAGTTTTAGCAGAGGAATTTCTCAAAGGTATCGCCTCCGGGTACCGAGTCGCATAGTCCAGGACTACCAAGATGTACTGGTGGCCTCTTGCAGACTTGACCAGGGGGCCCACCAGATCCATGGCAATTCGATTAAAGGGCACTTCTATAATTGGTAATGGCACTAGCGGACTTCGGAAGTGAGCAACGGGGGCGGTCAACTGGCAGGTGGGACACGACCTACAATAGTCTACAATCTCCCGATGACACCCAGGCCAATAGAACCTCCGAAGGATCCGCTCCTGGGTCTTATCTACCCCTAGGTGACCACCCAGGACATGAGAATGGGCCATGTCTAATACTTTGCGTTTATAGGGCCCTGGAACCAACAGCTGTTCTATTACCTCACCTCTCACCTGGGTAACCCGATATAGCAACTCTCTATTTACTGCAAAGTGAGGGAACCTGGTGTCAGCCCCGGCTCCTGGGCAACCCCGTTTATAACAGTCACATTTTCAAAGGCCCCTTTCAGGGTCAAGTCCCTCATTTGAGCAGTCCCAAAATTCCCGCTGGATGTCATCAACTCCGGGAAGTCGGCTTCATGGGACTCCGGCTCATCGTCGTCACCAAGCAGCACTCCCAGGGGAAACTCATCTGCCTCCTGCAGCGGCACTGTCTCTGGCTGGGCTGACTGTCCTTCACCAGGACCCTTAGATACAGCCCCCTTTTCCCACAAGTCCCAAAACAAAGTAAAGTCCCGCCCGATTATCACCGGGTGCAATAAGTTTTCCACCACCCCAACTTCATGTGACTTAGTCCCGCAGTTTGTTTTTATGGTCACAATAGCAATGGGGTAGTTCTTGGCATCTCCATGGATACAGCGGACACCCACCTTTTTTCCTGGTATCAGTCGATGGGGAAGTGTGGCCCTCACCAGGGTCACCAAACTTCCGGAGTCCAAGAGTCCTGTTACTCGGGCCCCATTCACTTCCACAAGACATGCCTGCGGGCCCTCTCTGGGTTCCCTGTCAATGCTGCAGACCGGGTAAGCATAATATGAGGAGCGCCGACCCAGGCTACAGTCCATTTGCTCAGTAGTCATGGGACAACGGGCGGCTACATGACCAGGGCCTTGACACCTCCAACAGATTAACGGACCAGCTGGAGATTTTGTTACGCCTCCACTTGCCCCTTGTGACCTCGGGCTCCCTCCACCCGTGGCTCTATTACCCTTCCTTTGGGTGTCGGACGCGGTTTGTAGCCCCCAATATTTAGTTGGCAAGTCCCGTGGCTTCCCTTGGGTACTCTCCACCACCTGGTACCTCTCCACCAGTCCCACTAGGTCATCGGCATTCTGGGGGTCTCCCTGAGCAACCCAGGTTTGCACTGGCTTTGGGAGGGCATGCACAAATCTGTCCATTACCACCCGCTCCACCATTTGCGCTGGTGTGGAGGTTTCTGGCTGCAGCCATTTTTGCACGAGATGTAGCAAGTCAAACATCTGGGAGCGAGGGGGTTTGTTGCCATGATAGGCCCATTGATGGACCCGCTGAGCTCTAACAGTCATAGTCACACCCAGACGTGCTAAAATCTCAGTTTTTAGCTTCCCATACTCACGAGCGTCCTGTAAAGCCAGGTCATAGTAAGCTTTTTGGGGCTCTCCCGTTAAAAATGGCGCCAACACCTCCGCCCACTGTGCCGGTGGCAGCTTTTCTCGCTCTGCGACCCTCTCAAAAATTGTCAAAAAGGCTTCAACATCATCCCCCGGGGTCATCTTTTGGAGCGCCCGTCTTACCGCCTTCCTGACGCCGGAATCCTCATCTGGACCTGGAGACGGGCCAGCTGCCCTTGCCCGGACGAGCTCAGTCAGGAGTTCCTGTTGCTGCTCCCGCTGCTGCTGCAACTGCTGAATCAAGAGTTGATTGGTTTCCTGTTGCGCAAGCTGTTGTTGGTGTTGCTGCTGCTGCTGTTGCTGTTGGATCTGCACCAAGTGCTTAATCAGGTCCTCCATGCCGTCTGACTGTGTTTGCAGGCTTGTGGCTGCCTTCACCCAGGACATGCAGGTCGTTTGTAGTCAATCCAGGCGCTTCCTGGGGGTCTATGCCCGCATTCTCCACCAAGTGTGATAGAGCCACTCACAGCTGCCAATTCCAGGTAGACACAGGAAGCCTTGCCGGGTAAATGTCAGGTTTATTTCTTTCATAAACCATATGAAAAACAACCAAACTGGGGATCAGCTTCTTAGGCTCAGAGCTGCACACTGCTCTCCTCCACTCTAAACTCACACCAAAGAAAAAAAAAAACAGAGGTGATCATTTAACTTCTCTGACCACACCTCAGGGAGGGAGGAACATGCTGAATCAGCCCCAGCTCACATAACAGAGTTCATCAACCTGGCTGAAACATATCTCCCATCCCTTACGGTACCAGTAATCATATTACACTTGTTTTTGAGTTTAAAGCCAATAGACCAATGAGAATGGGTATTATTCATAGTGTGTTGGATTTTGATATATGGGTCACAGTGATTGTGCAATAACTAAATGGGTCCACCATAAGGAGTATGTAAGGATACTTAGTATTAACCATATTGACTATAGGACTGTAGTGGTCCAGATATTTGGTGTTATGTGTTCCCCCATCTCTCCCCCTCTTCTATTTCCAGATGTAAGCATATCAGAAATATTGAGGATGAGGGGTGATATACTATCCTGATCCTGCTTAATGTGACGGAAGAGGTGATCAATCATATGCATCTCAATCTGTGATGGACATGTTTTTCCAAGTCAGTGACATAATGATGGAAGTGATGACCATTTATGAATGTAATGTCTATGATGGACACTATTATGATCAATCAAGCACTATCCTCACTATGATCTATAGGAGAACTTATTGGAGCTCCATTAATATTAATCGGTATTGTTTTCCCAATTGGGACATTTGGATTGTGATGGACACTCCTATTGACCTATCACACGCTCCCAGGAGGTGATGTAACTGGGGAGAGAGACTTTTAACCAATCACGTGGCATGAGCTGTGATGGACATTGTGTTGGACCAACCGCGCGATTGTAATCGTGATTGACACTCTTATTGGCCTATCGCGTGCTCCCAGGAGATGATGTAATCAACCACATGGTGTGGATTGTGATGGACATTATGCTGGACCAACCGCACGCGCGCGACAGGAACTGTGATGAACACTGAGTTGGCCCATTCGCGCAGATCCCGGAAATTATGTGATTGGGACATACGCAATGCGGGGATGACATGATTGGCCAGCCGCTGAGGAGATGGTACGATCACTATGGTGATATGAGATGCAGACATATGATTGGTCTGACGCTATTTCATGTAAACAATGCTGTTAGAGCGTGATTAAGGAATATAACTCATCAAAAGGTATTTGAATATACTGTACATTTAATATAAGATTTGGTTATTATCTGTATGGGGAACCTATAGATAGGGTTAGGTGTGATTTTAGAATAGTACGGTCTCTGTATTAGATAGATGAGATGATGTGCATTGTGATTGGTGTTTGTTTTGTTGGGAGGGGTAAAGCACTATTTAAGGGAACCATTTGTTATATGCTGTGAGCTTGATAAAGACCACTTTGCTGGTCGAAACGTCGCTGCTGTGTATGACCATGGAATAAAGGAGAAACTTTTTTCATCACCACCTTTGTCTGAGGCGCTGTCCTTCAAATATGGTATGTGTCTATTATCCGGATGTGGACTCTCTGGAGTGGAATGGCGCCCTGAGATGGGCTTATATACATAGCCTTGTTGCCCAGGAGGTGCTGTGACCGATTCTAAATTCTATATTCATTAGTGAATGTGTCCGTTGGGGGTTTCACCTGAATCATGCATTTCTGAGATGTAGCTGGAAACTCGAATGTAAGTGCTTATCGTATACCACAGAATAAATGTGGACTGATCCAAAATGTTCTGTACATAAATTTCCCCCAATAGCATTGAACTAAACCCAGAAAAAAAAAATCCCCACCAAGGTCTGTCATCTGCTCACAGAAATATAGGGGCTTCCTCGCAGGGTTGTGGAGTTGGTAAACCACTCCTCTGACTCAAACTCCTCAATTTCTCTGAATCCAACTCTGACTCCAACTACACAACTCTCTCATACATGGCTCATGTTTAAGTGATAAATTTATAGTAGTACAATGTGAACATCATTATTAATATTACTACATGTAGGCCCAATGCTATAACATCGGAGGGGGGTGACATCACAATGGAGGCAGGCTCTGTGGAACGGTAGCTGTCCTTTCCCCCTGTGCGATCTCCTCTTGTTCGCTCACTCTCTTCCCCCTGTGTGCTGTCTCTCTTCCCCCTGTGCTCTCTCCTTTGAGCTGTCTCCACTTGTGCGCTCTCTCCCCCTTGTGCAATCTCTCTGTCCTGTGTGCGCTTTCTCTTCCCCCTGTGTGTCGCACACCAGGGACCGGGGTACTCGAGACCAAGTCTATACTGTCTCATGGGAGATGTCAGGGTGCCAGGCCCGATCCCGTCATCCCAGATGCGGCAAGTAAAGGGAGTATTTACAGGGAGATTTGTCGTGACACCACCCGGGGTATGTGGTTAGTAGAACCACCGCTACCGTATTCCTGCTGGGGACGGTGGTGAGGGGCAGCGTGGATGGTAAGCCCTCCTTGGGTAGGGCTGAGGGTCCCGAGGGCAGATGTAGTAGTAATGGATGAGCCTGGTGAGGGATTGTGTTCAGTGCAGTTCACTTACTTTGTCGCTGCAGCTTCTCCAGCAGTGCTTGTTGTCTGGTAGTCGGCAATTCTGCAGGTGGAAGTCTCTGCTGTGGATTATAGGCAACAGGCACAATTAACAGGCATACTCACTGTTGTAGTTTTCTCAGTCCCTTTTACTAGAGCAGATGGTAAATGCTGTCCACAGAGTCTGGATAGCAACTTGGGGTTATTCTCACCCAGCCGGGTCCTTTTGGCTCTCTTGCTGAGCTTGTAATTTGGCTCCTGTATTTGCTTAAGCTAGGCGGCCGACCCTGTCTCTTCCTGCGGGGTACCAGTATAACAGGCAACTCGAATCCTTTACTTTCTCTACCATGTACCTGGGTGCCAGTGTTGCTGGAGTCTATGCGTTGCTGTGTTTTTGGTACAGTGTGGTAGGGAATCTGGAACCCCCACCTTCCGGCATTGACTGCTGGGATGTGTGACCGTACACAGTCTCGGACTCCGGTGTCCGTTCTATGCGCTTGTTCTTTGGGGAGGGGAAGTGCTGCTCTTCCTCCAGGTATGTTTCTTCCTCTCCTTTCCTCAGACCCTAGCCTTAGGCCTTGTGTTAGTCAGTGGACCTTGGTATAAGCTTAGCACAGCTCCTTTACACCCAGGTCTGCTTCACAGTCCTCCCAGGAACTGAACTGAACTTCCTCCTCTCCAGACCAGAATATATAGGGAAGCTCACCCTGAGCCCGGGCTTGGTCTCCCCCTTCTGGCTTGAAGGTGTTGGAGTTGTGTGTGTGTTGCCTGATGAGAATATCCTTTGTTGCTCTCTGGTGACACCACTACCCGGGGGCAGTGATTACACTGTGGCACATTGACACTGGGGTGCCACATGTGCGCTCTCTCTGCTCCCCTGTGTGCTCTCTGGCCTCCCTGTGTGCTCTCTCTGCCCCCCTTTGCTCTCTCTGCCCACCTGTGTACTGTCTCTCCGCCCTCTGTGCGCTCTCTGCCCAACTGTGCACTCCCTTGCCGCCCTGTGCTATCTCTCTCTCTGCCTCGTGTACTGTCTCTGGCCCCTCCCGTGTGGTCTCTCTGTCCAAAGCATGTGGAGATCGGGGAAGGTGAGGGCAGTGTGCAGAGACCAGAGGAGGTAAAGGCAGGTGAGGAGAGCGTATAGAAACTGGGGGGGTTAGGGGGCGAAGTTAATTTGACCGCCGTCATCTGGGTGTACAAACATGGTGGTGGTCTGATTAACTGAGCTTGCACATATGCGGGAAGCGCAGTTAACCAGACCGCTGCCATCTTTGTACATCCAGATGGCAGTGGTTGGTTTAACTGTACCTGCGCATGTGGTTTGTGCGGGTGCAGTTAATAATTTGCTGCGTCTCAGTTATTCCATCGGCGGTGTTTGCGGAGGGCTATGGCGTTTGTTTGTGTAGCGTCAGTGTCAGGAATCGGTGGCCCTGCTGGTGGTATTGCGCAAGTGGCTGGTACCGCCAGCGGGCAACATATTTGCACACCCATCACTTGTGCAAATATGGCTGGCCCAGCCGCGTTGATTTTTGTGTTGTCTTGACATCCTGAAAGCGAAAGTTGATGATGGATACCACAAAGTAAGTATATAATAGATTAATCATTACTATGATAAAATAATTAAGATATTTAGATACAACATACTAATAATAATATTCAGCGCATACTGCATTGAACTACTGCACACAATTTATTAAATTGTTTAGGAGTTGAAGTCGGTCCATTTTATAATAACTCTGAGTCCATCAAAATAGGCTCCGATTTAGACTCCACAGCCCTGGTTCCACATTACTGGTAGCACAAAGGTTCTGGAAAAGCGCTAATGCTCCTCGCCCCCAAAAAAGAAAACCAGCAAAACCAAATGCTACCCATCCTTCTGAGCACCACAATGTCTACATCACAGTTCACATCCACATATTTGGTATTGTTGTAGTGAGGAAGCCCGCTTAATTTATGGGGTGTGTTTCTCCAGATGCGCAAGCTGGGCACAGTACAATATACTAGGCACAAAAAGGGCCTATTTGCAATTTTTAATTCTGCAACATTCACTGAGCTTGACTCCATGGGTGTTTATAAGAGGTAAAATCATCACTATAGCCGTAGATGAACTCTCAGAGTATAATTTCCAAAATCTGGTCACTTGAGGGCGTTTCTGCTGTTTTGGCACTTAAGGGCCCTGCAAATGGAGTTTACAAACTTCTAGGGCAGTAGTGCGGAACCATTTTTCTGTCGAGGGCCATTTGGGAATTTCTACAATCCTTCGGGAGCCGTACAAAATTACAAACTTGAAAATTACCCTCTATATTTGGTTAAACAATCAACTCTCACCCTACTGTGGTGGCTGGAGCTGCTTCTCTTTGACATGGGTGATATTGGTCATGTTGCTTCTCAACTGCTTTTCCAGGTTTGCTAAAGCCCTAGACATCACAGGAGAGGCAGGGAGCATATACTTCACTGGGGAGGCCGAGGCTGGGGCATAGAGATCAATGGAGAGCTGGATTTAAAAGGCAGACAGTCGGAAAATGTGTCTGCCAGCCTGAGCACTGCGGTCCCCAGGAATCTGCTTGGGGGCCGCAAAAAAGTAATCTAGGGCCACATTCGGCCCTGGGGCCTGAGGTTCCCCACCCCTGTTCTAGGGAAATCTATGCTCAAAAATCATATGGTACTCCTGATATCCTTGGGAAAATGAAAATATTTGGTGATAAAACGACATTTTTGTGAGAAAAATCAAATTTTTTCATTTCCACTACCATGAAGTCCAGTATGTCACAAAAATAAAATCTCAGAATCACTGGGATCCATTGTAGCATTCCAGAGTTAGAAAACCTAATTAAGTGACAAAGGAATTTGAAAACATGTCTGGGTTGTAAAGGTGAAAACAGGCTCAGACATGAAGGGATCAATAAAATTGGGTGTTACCATTGCGAGACAAGTAATGACTGACAGTCTGCTCTCCTGATCTACATGCCTCACAGTGGTAATGCCATCTTTCATCTATTAATTACTTAGCTAGTGCTGTGTGTCATCAATGTCCGTCGAGATGTCCATAAATGCCACAATCCTCTGTCATGCCCGGAATCCGTGCCATATTAGCACACCCAAGTGATGGGTATGCTAATATGGAGGAAGCTGGCAGTGGCATAGTACAGGCAGCAGTGCTGCACACACCCAATCTGACATAACCATGACCAGAAACCAGATGCCAGGGTGGGGGTTGCCTCATAGTGACGGGCGAGGAGAGGAGCCTTGTCACTTTTCTTCCTGCCCAGATAACAGTTCTGGATGGTCAAGGGGTGGGCATAATAGCAGGGGGGGTGGGCACTAGGGGTAGAATCAGTGTGTGACATGCTTCAGCCTCGCCCCTGCTTCATCCCTACCTCCTGTAGAAATCAGAAAGCCACAGCAGAGAGGAGCCACAGGCTAGTAAATGTACAATGTGCCTCCCAGCAACATATGCCCCCCAGCTCCACGTGCCCTCCTCCCCTAACAACATGGGCACCTCAACAACATGTGCCCCTCAACGTGGGAAGAGATGGCTCAAGGGGTTAGACAGCCCACAGGGGGAATAGAGACAGCAAACAGTGGGGAGCGTTCTCTCCGATAAGCCGGCAGCATTGGTGCCCCTGTTCCTTCTGTGTTTTGATAAACAGTGGGGAGAGCACCCAGGTGGTGAGCATAAAAAGGGGCAGAGACAGCACATGGGAGAGACAGTACAGGGGGGAAGCGGGAGTGCACAAGGGGGAGAATGCACAGGGAGGGTGAACTCACAGGCAGAAGAGAACGTATAGGGAGCTCAAAGAAGAGAGCACAGTAAGGACAGAAACCACTCATAGGGGGGAGAGTGCATGATGAAGACAGCACAAAGGAGACAGCACATGAGAGGAGACAGCACAGGGGTGGAGAGAAACAACACACAGGGGGAAAGTGCACAGGGGGGGCAGGTCAAAGTAGAGAGCACACAGGTAAGAAGACATCACATGGGGAGAGAGAGAACAGACAGGGGGAGAGTGCATAGTGGGAAGACATTAAAAAAAAAGAGAGCATATGAAGGAAGATGACAGCACAGAAGGAAAGAGACAGCACAGGGGGAGAGTGCACAGTGGGAAGACAGCTCATTGTGGAGATCAAATGAGAGGCCACAAAGGGGTACTGCACCCATCCCACGAGTGTAGTATTCCTGTTCTCAGGGAAATGGGATGGTAAGTCCAGATGCCCACAAAAGCACCCAACACACCCGGTCCAGGGACGGTGGGCAAACCCAATAGAGGGAGGGCTCAGTTAGTCAATGGGACGAAGGGAAGAAAGGTGGAGGGTGGGAAGTTAGTTGAGGCAGTCCGGAGGAAGTAGTAAGTGGAGGAGTATCCGGTGGACTTGAGCTGCGAGGAGCTCATCCTGGGTCCCGGAACAGCAGACTGCAGCGAGGCAGAGGGAGCCCCAGGGGCGCAGCAGAGAGCAATCCACCCGTGCTCCTGAATCTGAGTTAAGAGGACGGGCAGGTTGAGAACCAGGGGACTGGCCCTAAAGGTGGCAAGGTGACTCTACGCTCCAACCATGGAACCAGAGGCCAAGAGATCTAGAGGAGCTGTGGTCAACTCCCAACACATCCGCCGACAAGGTAGCCGTACTAGGATCAGGGGACCTAGTACCAGTCGCCCGAGAGAACCAGTGGCTGCTGGACTGGGGCACTGTGTGCGGAGCCGCAGGTAGGAGAGAGGTGGACAGGCAGCGCAGAGAGAAAGAGCAACCTGTTAAGGAGGGAGCATAACGGGTGTGTCTTGGACGAGCTATCCCAGTTCACTGAGGACTATGCGAACTGAGATTCTGCAAGGACAGTACCCTGTGGTGCCACCAAACTAAAAGCTATGTAAAACAGGTACAGAACTCAGAACTGTGTGTTAAGGGCCTGTCACACGTGTCAATGTCGCCCACGATATTGCTTATGCATCACAGATTATTCGTCACCTGAGCGACGTAAAATTATCGCGGGTAAGATGTCACACGCGTCATTATCGCTCACATGGACCCAGCGATGCGGTGATGCCGTCATCTTGCGGACGATCCAGCGAGCGATTTTATTTAGTCGCTTGTACGGTGTCAGACAGCAGCGTCTCCTGCGATCTTTCTGTCAATGTAGTCATTTTTTTGTGACATCATGGTAGGTAGGCGTACCAGAGATTCTTTTAACACACCTATTCTATGCTAGTGGTATGTGATATCGTAGTTCGGTGGTGCAGAAATCGTCCATGCGTCATTGCGGTAACGCTGAGATCTTTCGTGCGTCATTTTGTAATTGCTGAGATGTCCCATCTACCGATTATGAAGGCACTAACCATCTAGATCCCCTTGCGGGGATCTGGTTGCAGGCACAGAGGAGGCAGGGGCACAGAATCAGTTATTTGATTTTAGGATTTATTTCAGCTTTTATATACTGTTTTATATACTGTAATCCATACATTGCACTTTACTATTTTTACTCTTCAGTCTTCTGAAGCACCCTCACTCTCTTTCTCTCAGCTCCCCTGTTCGGTCAGGTTGGACGAGCTCCCACTGGCACCATCGCCGTCAAATTGCCATCTCTTACCAGCTGTTACCCCTCTCCAACAGACACTCTGGCCATCGCAGACTCCTTCAGCTCTTGCCATCCACCCACCAACTGCCTTCTAGATCTATCCACTGTCCTTTTGTACTGCTTGTCACGTGTCCTATGTCACAAATGTGTGTCCCTCCAGACTTCACTCCCTCCTGGGTGGTCCCCTAAATTCTGTTCTCCATCCATCCCGACTACCCTGGTTCCTATAATGGGGTGCAGTGCCTTTGTTACCCGCTGTGTACCTTGGATACCAGCCGGTTAGCTGAGAAGGCTGGTAACCAAGGTATACATCGGGTATCTAGACAGCGCGCCTAGCGCCTTACCCTGGATACCAGCCTGCGGACATAGTGGAAACGATATTTAGATCATTTCCACGATGTCGCTGGTCCAATAACATTGACATGTGTGACGCCGGCTTTAGTAGTTTTCAGACGGACAAAGTTGGTTTTAATCAATAGATCTTAGAATAATAATAATTTCCACAAGTAGATGTGATAAAAAAAAAAAATGTTCCTGTGCTGAGATCATCTTACACAGTACACAGCTGGGACACATATAGAAGATTATCTCAGCACAGGGATGTGGTATGATCAGACCTTGTCCCTGTATGGTCTGACACATCCATTACACAGTACATAGCAGGGACACATATATAGGATTATCTCAGCACAGGAGATGTGATATAATCAGACCATGTCCCTGTATGGTCAGACACATCCATTACACAGTACACAGCTGGGACACATATAGAAGATTATCTCAGCACAGGAGATGTGGTATGATCAGACCTTGTCCCTGTATGGTCAGACACATCCATTACACAGTACATAGCAGGGGCATGTATATAAGATTATCTCAGCACAGGAGATGTGGTATGATCAGACCATGTCCCTGTACGGTCAGACACATCCATTACACAGTACATAGCAGGGACACATATATAAGATTTATCTCAGCATATCTTAGTATAGAACCATTTATTTAATCACATCCAATTGTGGGAATTATTATTCTTCCACGATCTGATGATTTAAAGAAACTTTACTCTTGGAAAATCACCTTATATACTGTATTATATTCTATCTTTATATGATTTGATCTGATTTTCTTGTTAGCTTGAAAACTTTAATAAACATTATTTGAATCAGGAAAATCACCTTAAGCATAAATACACAAGAAAGACATAAGATCTGATTCCCAATGTGAGATATCCACCCTTCATTCACAGGACGCTCATCAGGACGCTCAGACGTTTTCTCAACAGTAGTATTTATTAAAAAATTAAAGTGTCGTTGCAGATTATCACCAACTGAAGTAGCACACACCCCGACTAAGCAGAAATGTGTGATGTTTCATAAATATGACACATTAGACTGCACTGGAGCTGTATAGACATCATGTTAAAAGGAATCTGCCAGCAGGTTTTTGCTATGAAAGATGAGGACAGAGAGATAGACAGAGAGCTGCTGCCGCAACCTCCATCAGGATTGCAGGAGATAAAATACACAACATTATAAAACATCACATGGCACACTCCGGTTCACCACACTGCCCCATCCACACCAGACTCTGTATGTACAGTGTCTATAGACAGAGAGCTGCCACCCCCCACACCAGGCTCTGTATGTACATTAACTATAGACAGAGAGCTGCCCCCCCACACCAGGCTCTGTATGTACAATGCCTATAGATAGAGAGCTAGGGGCAGCCCTCTGTCTATAGTTACTGTACATACAGAGCCTGGTGTGGACGGGGGCAGCTCTCTGTCTATAAACACTATAGATTACTGCAGCCTGTAATGTGTCATACATCATTGAATTCAGGGACTATCTGCCTACATTAGGCTGCTGCCAGATGAGGTATCAAACACCTGCTGACAGACCACCTGGAGATCTCACTCAGGACCTTCTTCTTCAGGTCATCCACCCATCTCCTGATGTCTATAACCAGAGCAGTGACTCTCTAGTTTTCTCCAGATGCTTAAATTCCGCAGATCTAAAGATGAACCCGTAAAGCTATGATATGGGAAGACAATGGAGGTCACAAATTGTTCTTCAGGAAGTCAACACTTGGAACGTGTCTCCCATAGAACAAAAGAAGGTCTGGCCGAATACAACAATCCAGCCTGGCTTTACGTGTACGACACTATCTTTTAGGTTGTGTTTTTTTGCCCATGCTGCAAGGACTACACTTTGAACTTTTATTCCGCAGATCAGAAGATGAACCCGTAAAGGTTCGATATGGGATGACAATGGAGAGTCGCGGTTTGGTCTTCAGCAATTCTCAATGTTTTTAAAGTGCCTAAAAATTGTATGGAGCAAAAGTGCAAATAAAAGAATGAAACATCAACATTTTGAGAAACAGCGAATAACTAGTCCACGTCATATGGCGCAGGCCTCCCTAGTCTTCTGCTTCCACATCCACCAATTTTTCCTTGGCGTCATCTCCATCCGCAGATATGATGGTGTGGACATTTTCTTTTCCTCCTTGCAGACCAGGATCTTCTTCTTTGACCTGAGGTTTCTCCGAAATTGCATTGTTGAAGCAGGAATCCAATTCTCCTTCCTCCTTCTCTTCATTCAGTTTGGTGGTCAACCCCTTTCCGCTCAGGTCTTTGTTATCATTTTCCACCGGTTTGATGGTATGCGGTGAAGCACAGGTTTTGGTTGAAGAAGTCGAGCTCTGGACAGGGGTCTTGGAGGCTTCAGATTCTACTACATATTCCATCTCCCAGTCTTCATCTTGGGTGCTCGATTCACCAGTCTTGGCAATTGCTTTTTCTCCTTCGTTTGACTTTGACCAGTCCTGAGAAGTCCCTACCTTGGACCAAGATGGAGAAAAGCTCTGCCTGTTTTTTTGCTGCTGTTATAACTTAACTGAACAAAAACGTATTTTTAACAAAAAAAAACTGAAAAAAAAAATCCTAAGGGCGCTAGGACTTCACATACACGTCAAGGAGCCCGGCCATCTCCTGCACCTCACGACTCAGGTGGGACATCTTGTCCTGCAGCTCCAGGAGAGTAGGTACACCTATGAAGTATAGACAAAAATTACAGTTGGGCACTGGGTAACCAATTTAAGGGACATCAATATATAAATATATCATGGTATATTATGTGAATATACTTACGGGGCTGCTCTTCTGCTCCTTCTGCAACCTGGGCCCATTCTGAAGAGCTCCCCGATGCATCTTCCGCTGCTGCACAAATCAATAAAGGTAGAAAAAAACAAACTTAATTTGTACACCAGACAGCGTTCGTGGAGTCTGCAAATTGACTTTGCCCAAAGAAAACATGATTCTTTAAATTTAAGCCACTTACCGCTTACAATGATCCGTCCCCCTGGCTTGATTCCTCTGGGGGGAAAAATTGTCCAATAGCGGACCCTGGGCTCCAGGCAATGGCAGGGCCTGGTGAAGGTCGCTCCGACGGTGTCTCTTCCTCTGGTGGAGATGGGGGGGAACCTCCGGACTATGTCGTGCTGCTGGTAAAGGTGGTGGAGAAGCCGCCGCTTGCTGCTGATGACCTCAATATAACACACAATTGTTGAAAGGACACCACATACACAATTCAGAAAAAGTTGCCGGCTTTTAAACAATTGAGGCTTCAATCCCCAGCGCAGGGAGGCACAAGCCTTCTGGGCACCCCCCCTGCGAATGGCAGCCCGTAGCCGCCCCAGAAAATGGTGCTTTCATTGAAGCTCCATCCTCTGGTGCAGAACCCAGAACCCAACTAATCACGGGCCCTGGTGTGGTGGCTCACTGGGTAATCAAGGGGTTAGGGCCAGCTTTTTGTTACCACCTGTCCCTAAGGCCCAAATTACACATGGCCCCCATGAATTGAAATAAAATTGTTTACATAAATACACAACACCTATGCTATGATATGGCAGGCCCTGCTCCCCCCACCCGCTCCTAACTCAGGATCGGGTGGGGAGGAGGTGGGGAAGCCAGTAGAGAGCTTCTGCATTGTTTAAAAGCCGGCAACTTTTTCTGAATTGTGTATGTGGTGTCCTTTCAACAATGCATGAATTTCAATAAATAATAATAACAAAAAAAAAAAGGGTGGGCCTGCGCACGATTTCTATCTCCAGCCAGGTACAACTAGGTAGCCTACCTAGTTGTACCTGGCTGGAGATAGAAATCGTGCGCAGGCCCACCCTTTTTTTTTTTTGTTATTATTATTTATTGAAATTCATGCTAAAAATAAAGGGCTTCCCAATATGTTTGTGTCCAGAAAAGTACTAATAGTCAGCTGGGGGTTGGGGTCAGACCGTTGTCGCCAGCTGTATCCGGCTGACATACAAAAAGTCCGGCTGACATACAAAAAGATGGTGAAATACATCTCCTGCTGGATACAGCAGGCGGCAACGGTTTGCACAGTCGGAAACGGTCTGGCCCCAACCCCCTGCTGACTATTTGTACCAGGCTGTACACAAGAATACAGGGGAGCCCCCTTTTATCTGCTTATGTCACGATTTGAATGAAATTAAAAAAAAAAAAGCATGGTGCTCCGCACTATTTCTATGTCCAGCCAGGTACAGCTAGGCAGCTGTGGGCTGGAATTCGCAGTGCAGGGAAGGCCAAGCTTTCTGGGCACCCCCCACTGCGAACGACAGCCCACACCTGCCCCCGAAGATGCCACGTTCATTGAAGTTATATGTCACCTACACTGAAGTTCCACACCAGGAGCTGTTCCCTGTGAGTGGTTCTGCACCATTTCACAGGTGTGAAGGCAGCCGAACAGTACAGTGCAGACAACGGTACATACCGTGTTTCCCCAAAAATAAGACAGCGTCTTATAGTAATTTTTGCTCCTAAAGATGCGTCATGTCTTATTTTCGGGGGGTGTCTTACTTTTATCATCCCCATGTGGCACCCAATAAAGTAACCTCATCATCCCCCAATATGGTATCAGGGACACACACACGGGCACACACACAGGGTCACACACACAGGGGCACACATGGAGACAAACAGGGGAGCCATCTTTAATATAACATCTCGGCCTCAGTTGGAATACAGTATTAATTTTTACATATGGATGGCAGATTACTCACGACGCTCTTGCTGGATCTCCGCCACGATTGCCTCAATCCGCATTGGCGTTTTATATCGCAGATCTGCGATTTTACGCATGATCTGCTTCTGCGACCTCTCCACCCCCAAGCGCCGACGCAGAAGAACCTGCACCTTTCGGAGGCAACGGCGCTTATGGGTGTCTGGCTGATCATGGTGCGTATTGCACCAGTAGTCCCGGAGGTGCAAGATGGAGACCATCAGCCTCACCTCCCCATCTCCCCAGGGTGCAGCATGTCTTGCTCCGCCATCACTATGAGCATAAACTGAAAGTAAAACCCAGCGCAGAGCCATCCTGTCCGCAACGTCATGACGTCACGACGCACGTAATGTTTGGCGCCAAAACGCTTCTGCGTCGCATAATTTTTCGACGCAGAAGTGTTTTCGCTAATGCGGTAATATTTCTATGCATCGGCGACGACACCAATGCGTTAATATTTCTACACATTGCCGTTTCCGCCAATGCAATACAAACTCTGGTTGTGTATATGTTGTAATAAAAAATTTGAGGACGCAGGTATTTTGTTTGTATTTTTTATTGTGTAATAAACTTTATACTTCAAAAATCAACATATAAATAAATTACTTTGCAAATAACATCAGAGTGTCTATGCAGTTACTGACCAACAGAACAAAAAATTGAAATGCTAAACAATGCTGTTCTGCCAGCTCACAGCCCCAGGCCCATTAAAGTATCTATTGTACATGTCCCGATTTTCCTTCGCCTCCCGACGATTTCGGCCATGAGCCATAGGTTGAAGTGGTGCAATATCAGGCTCTTCTGCCCGCCAGCCCCCCATCAGTAGCTCACCGTTCATGGCATCCACCGTGTCTGCAAAACATGGAGGGGTGTAAGAGGAAGCAGCCGTGCGCCGAAGGAAGTTGTGTAGGACACAGCATGCCAACACTACCATATCTATGTTTGCTAGCTTCATATAAATGGCAGTGTGGAAAATACGGAATCTACTGGCCATAATCCCAAAAGCATTTTCAACTACTCGCCGTGCCCGGGATAGGCGGTAGTTGAAGATCCTTTGGCTTGGTGTCACATGCTTATTGGGGTATGGCCTCAGTAGATTGGCATGTAGTGGAAATGCCTCATCTGCAACAAAGACATCATTCATGTGGTCCTTGGTCAATGCATTTGGTGGAAAATTAAGCTGTCCATTTTTGAGTTTCCCCCCAAAGATTGTGCGGTCTAATACACCTCCGTCGGACACCCAGCCATTCATTCCTACGTCCACAAATACAAACTCGTAATTAGCATTCACCAGGGCCATCAGGACCACACTGAAGTAGCCTTTGTAGTTGTAGAAGTATGAACCGCTGTTGGGGGGTTGTTGGATGCGGATGTGCTTCCCATCTAATGTGGCACCACAGTTTGGGAACTGCCACTTCTCATCGAAATCAGAGGCTATTTTGAGCCACTCCTCCTGCGTTTGGGGAAAAGGCATGTAGGTAGGAATGAGACAACGCACTATTGCCTCACGTTTCTGGGATCACGACGCTGAGGAGTGGTCGAGAAATGGCAGATGTGTACTGTAGGTCCTTCATAGTATGTCCAGTTGCAAGGAAACGTAGTGTCACTGCCAGACGTTCCTCAGGTGTAACAGCAGCACGCATAACTGTATCCTGGTGGCAAATTGTAGGGGTCACAGCGTCCAACAGGACTTTGAAGGACTCCTGTGACATCCTCAGATAATTCCTGAAGTCATCAGGGTTCCTTTCTTGTAGCTGTCTGACAAGTCACAGATGGCTATTAGCAGGTCGTTGAAGGAGCCAATCCCTGGCCCACATGCGGCGTGGTCTTCTTCTACGGTTCTCCAGCCTCTCCTCCTCAAGGCTGAATAATAAAGATAGCCGCCAAAGCATCACACTGTTGGGAATTCATGACGAAGAACCTGTAACAATAATGTAACACCAGTTTTATTTGTCGGTTTACTAAAGGCGATCCACAGTTGTACATGAACATAATAGATTTCAAGCAAATATTATCTGTTATGAGTGTTGATCAGTGATATTAACACACACACATGCGAATAAATGGACATCACAGTCATAATGCTAGCCCAAACTGCTTTTAATCTAACCATGCGGTTATATGTACGCCACTTGCCCAAATGCAAACCAAATAATACACAATAAAAATTGTACTTACACGTGATCAGCAAAATGCCGGAGAGTGCAACAAAGTCGAAAAGATAGATGTATCTTGAAAAAACGCCCAAGTGTTGTCGATTACAACGCGAGTGTGTCCGAAAATATTCGGTCTTTGTTCTATATAGACAGCGTCGTAATTTGGACGCAAGCGCCGTGGCGATTTGCTATTGGTGCGCTCCGACTTCGCAAAGTCGAGTTGGCATTTGTTGATTGGACACATGAACAGAGCGATGCCATTGGCTATGCTACGTTTAAAACACGTCGCCGCCATGACGCCGCCGCCCATTCATGCGGCGAATATTCTGCATCGCGGCTCCTATTTGCGAACATTCAGCATCCCAGCTTGTACTGGCGAACATTTTGCATCGCTGATCCTACTGGCGAATATTCTACATCGCTCTTCTTCATTGTTCATCTTCATCCTCGCTCTTTTGAAGGTTAGTAATTTTTAAAGTGCTGTGTGGCTGTACCTTGTATGTTCGATATGTAATGTAATATCTGTTTAGACGTTGTGAGCACAATAAGTTTAAAGTGATCCTAAACCCAGAAACTGACCCCCCCGTATCTTTAGACCTGTCCCTGCACCCCCTCTTATCATTTCTAGCCATCCCTTTTGCAGAAAAAATCGCTTTTGTAAAGTAAGAGAAAAGGTTATAATACTTTGACCTGTGTGAGTTCTCTCTTTCTGTGGAAGCCGAGATGGGATGGGCCTGTCTGCTGCTGCCTGGTAAATATGCACGCCCCTTTCTGCTTCTAAGACCCTGGCCGCATCATGAAGGGGCGGGGCTAAATCGTGCATGCCGGAGCCCCGCCCCCTTTCATGACGCGGCCAGGCTCTTACAAGCAGAGAGAGGCATGCATATTTACCAGGCAGCAGCAGACAGGCCCGTCCCATCTCGGCTTCCACAGAAAGAGAGAACTCACACAGCTCAAAGTATTATAACCTTTTCTCTTACTTTACAAAAGCGATTTTTTTCTGCAAAAGGGATGGCTAAGAATGATAAGAGGGGGTGCAGGGACTGGTCTAAAGATAAGGGGGGGTCAGTTTCTGGGTTTAGGATCACTTTAATTATCAAGTAGTGTGGTCATTTTATGTGTGTGCAAACACAACCAATCCTTGCGTTTAGGGCCATGGTACTATGTGGCCATACAGGTGTAGGAAGAGTAATTTGTAATACATTATTTGAAAGCATTTTTACTTGCCTTCACAGATGTCTGCAGTACATCGGGAATTCATGAGCGCCTTTATTGACATCTACCGTGAAAACCCTTGCCTCTGGAAAACTCGAATCCCTGACTACAGCAACAAGGAGATCAAAAGAGTTGTGTATGAAAAACTTGTGATTTTGTCACAGCAGCACCACCCTAATCAGACCTGCGATATTGAATGGGTGAAGAAGAGGATACGATCAATGCGAACTGTTTTCAAGAAAGGATTAGATAAAATAAAAAATACCACACGCTCTGGCAACGGAACCAATCAGGTCTATAGGCCAAAGCTTTGGTACTTCGACCTTCCGCAGTTCACATTGGACCAGGAGATTCCAAGGGACATGGCATCCAGTATAACGTTTTCCCAACCACAACATGAAAGTTCTACAATCGCTGATGATGATGATGTAATAATAATAATGTATGGTTTGCTAGGTACTAGACGTTCGATCTGCTGTATACACCTCCACATACGCCATAATGTGTGGAAATCACAAACTTTTCCAATGAAAATAACGGAGGGACTTTTTGGTAATGGCTGCGTATACTTGGGGATTATGTAGGTCATAATCAGTGTGGGGGTCAACTGCTTTTGTTCATATAATTTTTTTATTTTCACACAGGACTCACTACAAGGATCCAGTCGTGTGTCTTCAGCACCCAATGAGGAGGCAGACTGAGACACCTCAATGGTGGAGGACTCATTTGAGGCCACAGACACCGACCCTCAATCTGCGGCTACCAGGCAGACTGAAAATCAACGAGCTTCTACCCGTCTTAGTCGAAAGAGGAAAGCACCAGCGCCACTCCCCGCAGACATGCTTGCAGTGGCTAATCGGTTCTTGGAACGCCAGGACAACACACCACTTTGTGGTGTATCAGTGTTGGTCAACGAGAGGTTGGCATCATTGGCACCAAACCAACGTCGCCATGTGGAGAGGATCGTGCACCAAGCTCTGGATGATGGTGAGGAAGGGAGACTGACTGGAGCTTCTGTGGTGCATACACCTTAGCCGCCACAAGCAGTCTCTCAATACCCCCGACCTACAAGCTTTGTTGTGACTCCACCTATACAAAGCCATGGTGTTGCACCCTTCCATCAGCATGGCTCTAACAACTCATTTGTCAATATCGGGCATGATATGTGGCCAAACCCAGATCATAATTTCAGAGCAGATGGTTTCAACTATCAAGAACTTTAGTTGTGTTTGAAAAAGTTGGACATATCCGGAGAAACATTTAGCTGGGTTAGGGTGGATTTGGGTGTTTTTCAAAATATGTGTTATGTACTTTTATTTAATTTTGTATGTGGTTAATATTAATAAAATAGTTTTGTTTTTTCACTCGTGTTTTTTTTATTTCATAGGCCTTGTTGTCACACAACTGCGCTTCTGCGCTCAATACTTGGGCTTTGTGAGAGACGCGCAGGTGCGTGTGTGCCGCCGCTTCCTTGCAACACAGCCCCTGGTTACCCGATGTGTATTGTGGTAAACAGTTCATTCTGCCGGCGCACAGGGAAACGCTGCTAGCACCCACCAACCTACCAAGCTAGCAGCTGTATGTATGTCACAGCGTACATGCACAGTGTACATGTACAGTGTAGAAGCTTTGTGAAGCTTCCAGATATCTGTGTGTGTAACCTGGCCCTTTAGGCCCTCCAAGTAAGATACTACACACATTTGAGGTTGCATGTAAATAACATGTATTTGAAAAACATACACAAATAATTTGTAACTGACTGGTTACCCTCCAATCACTAATCAAAAGAAAACTTCTTACCCCGAAGTACTAATTTTTGTAAAAAATTAGCCATGAAATCCGTAACCCAACCATTCCTAAACCCTATAACAATAAAAAAACAAAATATACTATGATCCTAAAAATATCCTTTAGCCACTAGGCCTCTAAGCGGGGGTGGGTTCCTCAGCAACTGCAGAATTATTGTGCATTGGCAATTATTGTCCGCATGAAGGTAATCCAGAGATGGTAGTTTAGTGCTGCGGAAGACAACCGCAAATGTCAATAGAATAGCCGTCAATAGCCCAAATGCAAACCAAATAATACACAATAAAAGACTCTTGAGTGGAGGGCTTCCATCATCTGCCACCTCAGGTGGTGGTGGGTGGGGAGTCCAGAGATATTTCCTGGCACGCCTAGTGTGGAGGTGAAGCAGCTGCCAGTGGTGAGGCCAGGGATGTGGCCTGTTGTGGTGCTGGTGGTGGCGGAGCAACATGTCTGGCCGCATGTCTGGTAGCATTTCTGCGAGGAGCTGTTAAAGAAAAGGTATAAATTACAACATGTCCACACATGGGTAATACACGAACCAAAATCTTGCAAAGGCTGATGGCATACCATGTCAGAGCACCCCACCCTTTTTAATCAGATGGCAATTTACATATTTTTATTATCCCTGCCCCTTTAAATTGGTGGAGACAGATAAGCTGACAATTTTTGGCCCCTTACATCCTATGGTATGTCTCACATAATAAGTTAGTGGTAGCTATAATACTGGGCACCAATACTCCAACGAGGCCCCCAATTATTGAGAATCTTTAAATAACATAGTGTCTTTCTATAGGCCTGTATACCTCTGATGAGGGTATGTACACCAGCGATGGGGGCCTGTATACCACTGAAGGGGGCGCTATACTCCAATAATGGAGGGCTGTAGACCAGCCAGCGCTACAGGTCCTATATACCAGTAATGGGGGCCATGTACCATGAAGAGAGGGCCTGACTACCATGGAGAGTCTGCTGCATTGCTCACCCTATGCTATACTGGAGTCAATAAGTTCCCGAGTTTTAGAGGCTAACATTAGGGCCTCGGCTTATACTCGGTTTGGCTTATACTCGAGTATGTACTGTAGCTACTCACCAAGTTCACGGCGGATCTGCTGACGGACACTGACAATCCAGTTCGGGGCATTACAATTTTCCGTTGGATCTCTTGAAGCTTCGCTCCACACCAAGGCATCTCCACCACTGACGTTGAACCTGTTAAAAAAAAAATTACCATTAAATACGTCACGCAACACCGACTGTTTGTGCTGCATGGGCTGGCTGGAAATAAAAAGACGATGGAAGCTGACCAGGCGGGGGAAAGGGGGGAGATTCAAGGCAACAGACAGTCTGGTCCTTAACAGGAGGATAACCATTACATACCTTCTGCAACATCGAATACTACACAGAACGCTACTACGCTTCCTGCAAAAAAACATGGTGTTTTGATGGAAAAATAAAAAATTATGGCTTCTGGCAGAAGGAGAGGAAAATACGAAAATGAGAAAAGAAATATCGCCTTGCACAGAAAGAGTTGGCTGTGTATAAACACTGGCAGATTGGGCTTTGAATGCACCTTGAACAAGCTATACAAATTACTCATTACAGCCGTCGCATGCGCCAACAGTACGCACACAACGGCAAACACCTGCTCCAAAAAAAAAATATTAAAAAAATTTGACACAGTAGCGTCCGTTATATAACGCTTATGTGTTCCAGCTTATTCAAATCCCATGTACATGCAGGCGTCGTTCGGGCGTACAAATAATGACGGAAGTACACTTAATTTCGGGAGTACAAGAATGTGCATATGCATACTATCGTAATGTCTGTGCCAATGTGAAATGGTGTATGAACGTCAGTTTTGGAAAGTGTGTGTGCGCACATTTATTATGTGCATCTAGATTGCGAGTTGGCTTTATTACATAGTAGTCAAAAAGCTGTGAATGACATCCAATCATGCAAAAGAGGCGAGGCCACGAAAACACCCTGGACTGCCTATCGTCAATATTTTCAGATCGCCGATCGTAGAAAATACGTCGCTGAGTTTAATGTCACACACAGCGATGCACAAGGTATACTGAGCAATGAGCGACAGGTTTTACGTCTGTCAGTGAAACCTGCGATCAGCGACATATCGCAGGTTGCATCGCTTGGTCATACGCTTCAACGTCGCTCCTATGTCGCTTGAGCGACTGAAAATCCGTGATGTATGAGCGACATTGACAGCGATATCGACGCGTGTGACATAGCCTTTAGAGTGTTCATTTCCCACCTGCGGAGCGGTAGACTGATAAGACGCGCAGGCCACTGGAGACCTGCCATTAATGAGCCCCAATTCCCCTCACCTGCCAGAACAGCCCCACAGACCTTTCCTCACCGAACATTACACCACTTGCTCTGGGGAACCACTCCACCCGTGGGGAGCGAAACCACCAAGGCTGCAATCGCATCGTCCCCAGAGGTCCCGCATCGCAGCATCGGCCAACCATAGCCGAACACCATAGGTGGCGTCACAACAATTATTCCCTAAAACCAAACTTATATTGACACTGCCAGGGTCACGGGGCCGGGTCTTCACCCCCGTAAATCTCCAGCAGAACTGTTGCCTGGACCCAGAATGTTCTTCTAGCTGTTGGTCACCATCATTACTCTCATTCATTAGCTTAATAGTACTTATCATATTTGAAGCATTGTCAGTTACGACAGAAAGAACTTGCTCTTTTTTAAGTTCATAGTCTTGCAGAACCTTTTCCACCAAGACCTGGAGAAACTCACTGGTGTGATGAGCTTTGGTGTCTTTTATTGCCAATGTCTTGGTAACTATTTCATTTTTGTCACAAACAAATCGGACATTGATGGCAACATAGTTCACTCTGTGACGTGTGCAGGCATCCATTTTAAGAAACAGAAAGCGTCCCTTGAGAGTTCTGGGGGGAATGTCAATAGCATACAGAGAGGGGAAGAGTGCAGAGAGGGTGGAGACAAGTCAAAGGAGAGAGCACAGAGGAGAGAAGAGGGCAAAGGGGGAGAGAGACAGCACACAGGGAGATGGTGGCCACCCCCTTGCCACAGAGCCCATCCCCATCGTAACATTACCGCCCTCATAATGCAATAACATCAGGCCTCCATCTAGCATACCTCCCAACGTTTAAAGAAGGCTAAGAGGGACAAAGTTTGAGACATGCTAGGCGCGCCACGGCAAATTTTTAGACCATGCCCCTGCCTACACCCATTTCACATTATATAAGGAAGGGACTGGCATCACCAATAGCTTTTCCACTTTCATATTATGTTTAGTGTTGCAGCAATTTCTCTTTTTGTAATACACCCATTTCACAACTAGTCACACCGATATCCACGCCCTAACCGCATCCATTCAGCACTGCTGATCATAGGCTTGTTGCACATCTAAGGCCTGGTTCACACATACCATCCGTTTTTGCCTTAAATCTGTTTTTGGGAACATTTTGGACATTTGTTTTTCAAAGTCCAAAAACGCATATGCGTTAACGCATGTGTGTGAGTTTTTTAAACATATACATACATATAGGCACCTGCGTTAACGGATATACGTTTTTCATGAAAAAATTACTAAGTCCCAAAATTTGACAAAAACGCCCAGGACCTCAGGGGACACTATTGGCATCCTTAGAAAAACGGATCCGTTTTTCTAAGGGCTTAAAAAACGGATTTGTATGTGTGAACAATGCCTAATGCAGGACTGTGTTTTGGTTCATTTGGGTTTCTATGCGTTTTTACCGCTAAAAACACCTCAAAACGCATGCGTTTTTGGCCCCATTGTTTTTAATGTAAACGCATGCAAAAACGCATGTGCATTTTTAAAAACGAAAAACGCATGCATTTTTGCAAACGCTGACCAAAACGTCAAAAGCAACGTTTTTGAAAATGCTCATTTGTTTTTGCATGCGTTTCCATTAACCCCTTCATAACCGGGGAATTTTTAATTTTCGTTTTTTGCTCCACTGCTTTCAAGAGCCATAACTTTTTTATTTTTCCATCAATATAGACATATGATGACTTGTTTTTTGCGGGACGAGATGTACTTTCATATGCAATCATTTATTTTACCATATAGTGTACAGGGAAATTGCAAAAAAATGCTAAATGCAGTGAAATTGCAAAAAAAAGTGAAATAATACTTTTGTTTTTTGGATATTTTAGTCGCCATGTTCACTATATGGTAACACTGACGTGACGGGGTGATGCCTCAGGTTGGTACGAGTTCGTAGACACCCAACATGTATACCTTTATTGGTATCTAGGTGGTGAAAAAAAATTCAGAAGTTTGCAATAAAACAAAAACAGAGTTTTTGTGCAATGTTCTGCGACCCGTAGCGTCCTCATTTTTCAGGATCTTGGGCTGTGTGATGGCTTATTTTTTGCGTCTTGAGCAAACGTTTCTAAAGATACCATTTTTGGGGGGATCTGCAGTTTTGATCGCCCGTTATTGCATTTTATAGCAATGTTGCGGCGACCAAAAAAACTGAATTTTGGCGTTTGGACTATTTTTTCCGTTACAGAGTTTACGGCTCTCATTAACGGATTTAATATGAAGATAGATCGGGTGATTCTAAACGCGGCGATACCAAACGTGTATTTTTTTTTTTTTTAATACTTTTATTGTGACTGGGGGAAAAGGGGGGTGATTTGAACATTTATGTTTTTTTTTTTACAGGTTTTTAAAAACTTTATTTTTTCATTCATTCTTATTTTTACACTGCCTCTTTAAGAGGCACCTTGCTGCACAATCCGATCGCTTCTGGGAGATACAGATGAGCTGCAGCTCATCTGTATCTCCCAGAATAGCGGCCGTGTTGTGGTTGGCAGCGCCTGCCAATCACTACACGTAACTGCGCCCTGACAGCATCCGGGGTCTAGCCAGGACCCCGGGCTGTCACGTGAGCGCCGGAGATCCCGCGATACTATCGAGGGATCTCCGGAGCAGGCGGGGAACATCGCGTTCCATGCCGCGGCCGCCTTGGATCCCGCTATCAGCGATTGACGGCGGGATCCAAGGGGTTAACAGCGCCGATCGGATCCCGGATCTGATCGTTGCTGTTTCCCCGACATCTCAGCTGATGAGATCAGCTGAGATGTCGGAGCTTTGATGTGAGCGCCGCGCCGGAGCTCACATCAAAGCCCCCTTACCTGCCCAGGACGTTGTACAATCAATGTACAATGGGGCCAAAAACGCATGCGTTTTGAGGTGTTTTTAGTGGTAAAGACGCATAGAAATGCAAATGAACCAAAACTCAGCCCTGGATTAGATGTGAAAGGGGCCATACTGTTTCATAAACAATAATTATAAACAGAAAAAAATAAATGTATTTACAAGTAATGAATTAAAGTATTAATGGAAACTTGGTAATATTTCTTTTAAATTAGAATGTGAAAGCTGCACAATACATAGCAGATCCACTCTATTGGATAAAATATCTTTAACAATATTGTGCTTTTCGTTAATGGGAGGAATTAGGCTACATTCATAAACTGCGTAATAGCAGCGCTTTTATGCAGTTGCGCTTTTTTGCTGCGCTCTGCGCAAAAAAGCTCAGCAACATTCACAGTGCATTTTCAGCTGTGTTTTGTTCGAGTCCATTTTATAATGTGAGCTATAGGAAAAGCGTGTCAAAAAAGGCACAAAGAATTCACATGTGAACGGATTTCTGCAAAATGCATTGCTTTTGCTTGGCTGCATTATGGCGCTGTGTTTCACTGGATTTAAGCAAGCACTAAAAAGAGAGTAAATGCAGAAATATGCAATGTGTGAACATAGCCTTAGGCTAGGGTCTTGCTTGCATCAGCCCTGAGCCTGCCAGATCTGTGAAAAACTTAGTTTCTGGCAGGCAGAGCGCATAGCATTACCAGCATGTTACGCTATGCGCCGCCTGTGTATTGTATCACTATGGCAACTGGATGCTTACTGCACCCGCCGGCTCCACTCACAAGCACTAGATATGCGCTTTTGCTGCAAACCGCGTTTCCTGTGTGCTCTGCAATAGCGCATATCCGGGGATTCACTGTGGAGCCAGCGGGTGCAGTAAGCATCCGGTTGCCATAGCAATCCATAGCGAGGCGGCGAATAGCGTCACTTCCTGGTAACGCTATGCGCTGCTCTGGTCAGAAACTAAGTTTTTGATGGATTGGCCAGGCTCAGGGCAGACGTAGGTCTGACCCTAGCCTTAGAGAATAGTTGACTCAGGCTGTGGCCACATATGCCAGCTTTTTTCTCTTGATCCGTTTTTGGGAAATGTTTTCCCTTTTTTTTTTCTAAGTCCAAAAAACGGTCCGTTAATGGATGGGTCACTTTATGGGTCATTCCGTTTTTGAAGACCTCTTCCCAGGGTCCAAAAAACGTTGCAAGCAACGTTTTTGGCTGCTGCACAAAAAACAGACCGTTTTTTGGTAACATGGGGCCCCATGGGAAAGGAATCCGTTAACCGATAGCACATATAGGGACCATCCATTAACGGATACGCTTTTACTAGCATTTTGTTGCCAAAAAATGGCTAAGTCAAAAAGCACCCCAAAAAAAACAGATTTGATAAACGGAACACTTTTTAAAACAGATTGGCATGTGTGACCACAGCCTTACTGATCTGCATGTCTGCTGAAATCATGAGAAGCATTACCCTCACCTCTCTCAACAGTGAGATCAAATTTGTATTTCATTACTTGCCTGTAGATTCTTAGGCCGACTTCACATCGGCTGGGATCCGATCCGTGGCTGTCCGCTTGAGCCAGAGAGCCCCGGACCAGATCAGCATACAGAACTGGAGTGTTAATTTGCCCTCCGGTCCAGTGTGCAGCAGCACGTGTGGCGCCCCGCATGGTCGGGTGTCTCAGAGGGGTATTGCACCCGTAAAAGAAGTGTAGTTGCCCCAGCTGCAAGTGGACCCTAGGTTGGTGGGTGGAACCCATACCCAGCACTCCCACATTAGTTGAATGGTGGGAGGTTACCCGGGAGGGGATATATTCACCTCTAGGGGGACAAAGAGGGTCTTTCAGCAGAGGGGCCAGGAGGAGGAGGAGGAGAGATGAATTAAGAAAGGTCGTTTGGTTAAGTGGAACGAGGCGGAAGGTAAAATTGGGGCAGTTTCAAGCCTAACCAGAGGGAAGAAGAAGGGACCTTGAGGAGGTCCTGAAAGAGGGCGCCCGATGAGAGACGTCCGGCCCTAGAGAGAAGGGAAGATCCTCAGAGTGGAGCGACCATACTCCAGGGGATACTCCAGTCCACCACAGGAACGCCGGGCCCGAGGATCCGACCAAAGTCCAGCTTTGCAGACAGCAACCGGCTGTTGTGGCTTGTTTATCAGCTGCAGCACCCTGCCAGTGGAGCGGTCTCCTGCTCCCTCACCACGAGGGAGAGGACCCCTGGTACTACCCAGGGCTGTGGAGTCAGAGTTCATTTTGGTTGGAGTCGGAGTCAGTAGAAATGTACCAACTCCAACTCCAGCTTTAAAAAAAATGTATTAATATTTCATAATTGAACTTTCATATGAATTTTATAAATGTTATTCAAAAATATATGTTCTATCAAACTATGAACAACAGTGATAAGCAGTTTTGCTGGAGATAGAGACATTTCTTACTTCTTGTGTGTCACTGTTCTCCACTGCCCTTATCTAATCTTATACTTGGTTAACCTCATGCTGCCCCAACCCCCCTACTTACAATGTATGAAACTAAAAGTGAAAATGTGTTGCAAATTCTTAGTAGTAAAGCTCCTCCTCGTCTAGACTAGATCATACTAGGTGTGCGTCTTCCAAGCATCTCACAGCTGCCTGCTACTCAGAAGAGGAAGACTGTAAGAAGTATTATCCTTTCAACAAACTTTGCATCAGTTAACTGTGAGTACATGAGGAATAATAACCGTATTTCTGACAACTATATCAGTTGTACAACCTGGCAATAATTTTGTACAATTGTTTTTAGGAAAAACAATTGTCATTTGGATTGTGAATGCAGAATTAAAAACCTGAGAATGTCAAAGAAGCGTCACATTAAATCAGCTGTATTTGAACATTTCACCATCACTCAAGATAGAAAACATTATGTCTGTCAGTGTATGACAAATGATCCAGACGAAAACAAATGCTGTGAAGCCAAGATGAGTGCATATTCAGGCAAAGATAAAAATGCTCCTACCAGAGCTTATAATCTAAAGAGACATTTACAGCGCTTTCATCCAGAAGTACTGAAAGCAGTGGATGAGTAAGACTGCATCCAAACCAATGAACCAGTGCCCAGCTCTTCCAGCCAAACAAAGGAGCAGAGAAGTTTGCAGCCATCATTTGCAAGATATTTTGTCAGTGACTAAGTTACTGTGACAATGACAGTAGATACATTTAAAAAACAGATCATAGGAGCTTGTTGTAAAGGATAGTGTGCCTATTTCATTGTTTTCACGACCAGCTTTTATGTGTCTGAATGGGGAAATGGCCCGCAAGCTTGGTGCTTCTCTAGAGGGAGAGAGTATTAGAAAATTAGTAATCGAAGAAGCTTTTAAACAAAAGGAAGAACTTAAAAAAACTCTCAAGGGACGCTTTCTGTTTCTTAAAATGGATGCCTGCACACGTCACAGAGTGAACTATGTTGCCATCAATGTCTGATTTGTTTGTGACAAAAATGAAATAGTTACCAAGACATTGGCAGTAAAAGACACCAGAGCTCATCACACCAGTGAGTTTCTCCAGGTCTTGGTGGAAAAGGTTCTGCAAGACTATGAGCTTAAAAAAGAGCAAGTTCTTTCTGTCGTAACTGACAATGCTTCAAATATGATAAGTACTATTAAGCTAATGAATGAGAGTAATGATGGTGACCAACAGCTAGAAGAACATTCTGGGTCCACGGACACAGAAATGTTTGAAATAGAGGAACACAGTATTATAACTGAGGAGGCAAACTGAAGTTGCTTCAGATGAACAGCAACATGATAGTTTAGATCAGAGGTCCCCAACTCCAGGCCTCAAGGCCCACCAACAGTGCAGGTTTTCAGGATTTCCTTAGTATTGCACAGGTGCTAATGTGATCATCTGCACAGGTAATGATTCCAAGCCCTGTGCAATACTAAGGAGATCCTGAAAACCTGCACTGTTGGTGGGCCTTGAGGCCTGGAGTTGGGGACCTCTGGTTTAGATGATCTTGCTGAAACTGTGTCAATACGTTCTTTCATTCATCACATGCGCTGTGTTGTGCATACGCTACAGCTGGCTATAAGAGACAGTCTGCAAGAAGGACATGCTGCTGCACTGATTGGCAAGGTGAGAAAATTGGCTACTGTTGCCAGAACCCCTAAAGTTGACTCAATTTTGAAGAGACGTGCTGGAAAAGGGGCAATTATTGATCAAGCCACACAATGGGGCACTACTTACTTAATGATTCAGCGCTTGGTTGAACTGAAAACCTTTCTTGTAGACATGGATAACCCTCAACTGATGCTAAATGAAAGTCAGTGGAATCAGGTGACTGAGCTGGAAAAATTGCTAGAGCACCCATTTACAGTGACTAAAAAATTACAAGCAGAGGACTTAACTCTAGGTATTTTCTTAAAGGAGTGGAAGAACCTGATGTTTCACCTGTGCCAAAGAGGAGGGTTAATTGCAAGTGGCATTGCTACATCAATAAAACAGAGAGAGGAGCTACTATTACAAAATAACATTCTTTTGGCAGCTGTTTATGTAGACCCAATGCATTGGATTCTTCTAAATGATCAACAGCTAAGTAAAGGAAAAGAAGCTCTGTTTGAAATAGCAGTAAGGATGAAAGGGTTGCAGAAGAGTCAGGAAGAACAAGAAGAATTTGGTCGTCCTGCCACATCTTCACCCTCATCATCAACTGATGAAGAATTTAATTTAGAAAAATATTTTGATCACAAGGACCGTGCAAAGCGTTCCCACATAGAAGAAGAGTCATCCCCATCAAAGAACACAGCCAGTACATTTCAGCAGAATTTTTCATGTGCACTAAAAGAAATTGAGAAATTTGACCGTTCATCAAAAATAACAGTGCAACAAGCGATTCCTCTGTATACTGACATTGTCAGAGATGTTGTGTGGCGCCCCTGCGTCCAGGAGGCCACAGAAGGGAACTGCAGCCAGGCAGGTAGGACATTGTTGAACAACAACACCCTCACAGCCCACACCCCACGTGTCAGAGAGGTTACATCCAGCCCTGAGATTAGAACTATATGAGATCGGAGGGGTGGTGGATTCAGAGGAGTGGGTTGGGCACACCAGAGGTCAGGTGACTGACAGTATATAGTGAGGGGGAGGAGTGAAGGAGAGTAGTAGGCCGATGTGAGCTGAGATGTAAAGACTGAAGGACAATCAGACTTTTGTGAGTGCACGGCTAGGAGCGCAGAATCCGTAATGAGCCAGTGCGAGCCAGAGGGGAGAGAAAGCCCGTTCGATGCCGATGCCACCAGGAGTGTGACAGGACAGAGAGGGACGGTGGAACCCGTGCCCTAGACAGCAGCTGAAGCCACTGACTGCAGGTGGAGAAGCCCTCATAGAATACCAGAAGGAACAGAGAGAAGGAGCCTGGTAGAGCCTCGTGCTGAGGACTACTGGAGGCTGGGCTAAAGTAGAGTGTCGGCTCTAAAGGGGACCGTAGTTCACCTGGCATCCCCAGACAACACGACGGGGGTCTGAGTTCCAGATTGAGATCCCTAACCCAAAGGACAGGCAGCTCAGTGACATACTAGGACTCACAGAAGCCCGAGTCACCGCCATACTGTCCAGTGTCACACAACACAGAGAAAGAGAATGCAACAGCCCGGAAAGGGACATTAAAGACTGTGTGAGGGGTCACAGGGAGAGAGAGGCCTGGCTGCAGAGCAAAAGAGAACCCGGAGAGGGAGAAAGCACCCGTGTGTTGAGAACTGTAACTGTGCTGTAAGAGCTGCAAATAACTTGTAACCTGCTGAGAGAGAACAACTAAGAGTAAAGCTTTGGAAAACCCTGAATTGCCTCTCTTGTCTGCCTCTACCTGTACACCATCTTCCTTCATACAGATCCAGCCTGTCAGCACCAGCCAGGAGGAGAGATCCCTGCAGCCTGCAAAGTAAGTGTGCTACAACTACACACAAAAGACTTTAACTCTTACTGCCCCGGGGGATACAGTTCTTCCCACTGGAACTATACCATCTCCGCTGCCACTCCATCACCCCCGAGGTTCTGCAGCAGCGGCGGCCCCATCACTGGCCGCACCAAGTGGGTGGCGTCACCCGTGACAAATCACCTTGTAAATATTCCCTTAATTGTCGAGCCAGGGACACGGTACGGACCAAGCCACCTGTGACATCCCCACTACCATCCGGTCCGGCACCGAGTACCCCCGTCCCGTGGGGCCCGACAGTTGCCCGAGTGGTTACTGCTTTGCCACCAACCCAAGTTAGTGTAGAGAGGTTGTTCTCTGCTCTCAAAATAATTAGATCAGATTTGAGGGCATCCATGAAGGAGGATCTGACAGAGGAAATCCTTTTTCTGAGGACAAATTTATAGATTTCTTCTTATATAACATATTCTTGCATAACTTCTTGCATAACAGTGTTTATTGCATATTTACTTACAGTTTATAAAAGTTTATAAAAGTTATTTGCTATATTCTAATTGTATTCTAATAAATATACGGTAGTTTTTGCTCTAAGTAGTCTGATTGCTTATATGATGGTGAGAAACTGAATAAGCACGATGTTAATATTTTACAACAGTAAATTTATTGTTACGAATTGGCCATTTATGAAGGAGTCGGAGCCGGAATCGGAGTCGGAACCTGATAAAATCCAGGAGTCGAGTCGCAACTGTGGCTTACCGACTCCACAGCCCTGGTACTACCTACACAGAGCTACTAGGTATAGGCCCATCATAGGTGGGGAAAAACAGACACGGGCTAGTCAATGAAGGTACACCAAGGGATCCACCATACCACCTGGGATCCACTTGCAGCCACCCATAAAGCTACCTGTTATTTGTAACATATAACACAGAACTGTGAACTGTATCTGGTGCTGCTACAAGTTGACAGTAAAGTACCTGGAAGAAAGTGACTTTGCCTCTGCATGTGTTTTCCTACATCTACCTGTTCCCTTGCAGGAACGCTGCCCTGGAGGACCAGTCTTACCTGTAGGGGGCTTTGCCATCTAAGCCGCACTACCATCTACATGCTACATCTACAGTCTACGGCGGACTGTGGCGGCGCTGGTGACCCATCACTGGACACTACAGGTGGCGTCACATGAGAAAAACTCTTATCCCCTGTAAATACATCCCTTTCTGAAGTGTCACCCAGGCCACGGGATCAGGCGCTGCCACCTGTGACATCCCTGAACAACCACCGAGCCTGGTACCCGAGGACCACAGGGCCTGGGACTCGACACACGCAGCTGCAGTTGCTGATAGGTCTGGAGGGCGGCTCGCGGGGAGCTAGTCACAGTCCTGACCTATCAGTGGCAGCAGCTGCATGCGGCTGCACACCGGACAGGAGGGCAAATTAGCCCTTCAGTCCTGTGTGCTGATCCGGTCCGGGGGTGCCTGGCTCAAGCGGACAGCCACGGATCGGATCACAGCTGTAATGTGAAGCCAGCCTTAGCCCCTTAAGGCCACATGCACACGTTGAGTATTTGATGAGTTTTTTACCTCAGGATTTGTAGACAAAACCAGGAGTGGAGCAATCAGAGGTAAAGTCTGATAGGAACACCTGCACCACTTCTGGATTTAATTATCCACTCCTGGTTTTGGCTACAAATCCTGAGGTAAAAAAACTCATCAAATACTCAACATGTGCACGTGGGCTAAGGCTGGCTTCACACTGCAGTTTTTCACTGATCAGTGTCCATCAGTGTTTGGGTGCCAAAACCAGGAGTGTCTCCAAAACTCAGAACAGGTGTCAATCTTTCAATTATAGTTTTTCTCTGCAAATTCCTCTCCTGGTTTTGGCACCCAAACACTGATGGACACTGACCAGTGAAAAACTGCAGTGTGAAGCCAGCCTTAGACAAAAAATTACAAAGGTCCTGGATGGATAACCCAATTAACCAAGATCACATCATTATGTATGCAATTTTTGTCCTTAAAGGGAACCTGACACTTCCAAATCGGTCCCCAGCCTCTAAAAACCTGTCCCTGCACCTTCCTATAAGGTTTCAAGCTATCCCTCTTTTTCATTATAGCTATTCTGTAAAGTGTAATTATCACCTTTGTTACCTGAGAAATCTGCGGCTTCTGAATCCCTGAGGAGTCACAGTGGGTGTACACTCTTGCGGCTTATTGCCGCCTCCAATGTTGTTTTTCACGCCCCACTAGGCATGAAAATGAATGCTTATGATCCTGTGTCAGATCACTGGGCGGGTTTAGCCGGAATGACGCAAATTGCGTCATCTCCGGCGCTGTGACCTCCATACACCTCACGCTGCGCATTGCGCATGCACAAGTTGTAAATAACACTTTGCGCATTCACAATGCGCAGTGAGGTCCGTACATACACCCAAAGGGTGTTTCGTTGTCACAGCGCCAGAAATGACGCGATTTGCGTCATTTCGGCTAAACCCGCCCAGTGATCCAACACAGGATCATCAACATTCATTTTCACGCCCATTGGGGCGTGAAAAACAAAAGTGGAGCCGCAAGAGCGTACACCCATTGTGACTCCTCGGGGATTCAGAAGCCGCAGATTTCTCAAGTAATAAAGGTGATAATTACACTTTACAGAATAACTATAGGGAAAGAGAGGGATAGCTTGAAACCTTATAGGAAGGTGCACGGACAGGTTTTTAGAGGCTGGGGACCGATTTGGAGGGGTCAGGTTCCCGCCGGCGTTTGGTCCATCTCACATCACTGCTATGCACTGCACCGACATCAGCTCCCAGCGCATAGCAGTGATGTTCAATGGCCGACTGCCTATCACAGGCTGCTAGCTTGTGTGCGCAGCCTTTGATAGGTCAGGGGTCGTTAAATGTCAATGCTATGCGCCGAGAGCTGACATCAGCGAGGTGCATAGCAGTGATGTGAAATGGCCCAAACGCCGGCGGGAACATGAAGATGGAGTGGCTAAGCAGGTAAGATGGGTTCATAGCAATGATGTCTGATGGCCTAAAAGCCGGTGGCCATCTTAATACCCTAGTTTGCAACGCGCTGTTGCGGCTTCTGATAGGCCCGTGGTCAGATATAGAGTGGGCCCGAAGTTACTGGAGGGCCCTCTCTATATCCAGCATGGGGGCCCACGAGGATCTGGTGCTCGCCGGGGGATTATCCACTGTCACGGCAGGCCACTCCAACCCTATCCCCATGTGTGACCTTCTTCTCTCATATATTTTCATACTGCCCCCAATTGTCTGTCCCCATATTGCGGTCTGTAGTACAAAAAAAATGTCCTCCTCACCCGGCCGCGGTCCAGCATCATCCTCCTTCCCCCTCACCCGGCAGCACTCCAGCGTCATCCTCTGCCTTCCTCCACACCCAGCCGCGGTCCAGTGTCAACCTCCGCCTTCCTCTAAACCTAGCCGCGAGCCAGCATCATCCTCCTCCTTCCTCCTAACCTGGCCGTGGTCCAGCATCATCCTCCACCTTCCTCCTCACCCGGCTGCGATCCAGCGTCGTCCTCCTCCTTCTTCCTCACCGGCCACGATCCAGTGTCATCCTGCTCACATGGCCAAGATCCAGCGTTTTCCTCCTTCTCCTCACCCGGCCGCGATCCAGTTTTGTCCTCTTTCCTCCTCACCCAGCCGCGATCAAACGTCGTCCTCCTCCTTCCTCCTCACACGGCAGCGATCCAGCGTCATCCTCCTCCTTGCCCGGCCACGATCCAGCGTTGTCCTCCTTCCTCCTCACCCGGCTGCGATCAAGCATTGTCCTCCTTTCTCCTCACCCGGCCGCAATACAGCGTCGTCCTCCTCCTTTCTCCTCACCCGGCCACGATCCAGCATTATCCTCTTCCTTCGGCTGAAGACACACTTGCATGTGACTTGACTTGCCCTTGTGGGGGCTGTGGGGTACTTGGATCCGGGCCCTTGGTGAACTTCGTCCTGCTGGGTTATGGGGAATGTCACGGTGACGTGACCCGGTCCGTGGCCCCCAATGGGCGGTCAATAAGAAGGAATAAAAGAGTTTGTGTTGAAAAAGGGGAAAACGGGGTTAAGGGATAACTTTGTTGTGATGCCACCCATGGCATACGGCCAGTAGGGGCCGCTGCTGCAGTCCGGGACATCTGGGAATGATGGGATGGTAGCTGTGATGGTTACGCTCCACACGGATGGAGCGGATCCCCAGGGTATCTGGTGAAGAGGGATTTGGGTGCTGACAGGCCAGCGGGGCAGCACTGGCCAGAAAATCAGGGTTGGAGTGTCCTACAAGCAGAATTCAACAGCCGTCGCGGCTTAGCAGCAGTCTACTGCTTCTCAGGCGGGAAATTAAGAGTCTCGCACACAATTCTGAGTTCCAATCCTGGTTTACTTGGCTTTTCTTTGCACTCACCACAGGGTATAATTGTTTCAGTTGCAGTCTGGGTAGTCCTCAACAACCGGTATAGCTTGTCTGGGACACCCCTTTATGTTCCTCTCTTTGGTTGCTTCCCTCCTCAGAGCTGCCTGCTTGCCTAACTCCTTCTCGCGCCTCCGCGCACAGTGCCCCAATCCAGCAGCCACGGGTCCTTTCAGGTGACCGGCCAAATCCCCTGACCCTAGTACGGCTGCCCTTTCAGTGGTGGTGCTGAGTGTAGGCCACAGCTCCTCTGGACCTAGTGGCCTCCGGTTTCGTGGTTGGAGTATAAATTCTCCTTGCCACCTTCAGGACCGATCACCTGGTCTGCAACCTGCCCCTCCACTGTCACTTCAGATTTGGCCACACGGGTGGATTGCCCACTGCCCATGCCCCTAGGGCTACTTCTGTCTCTCTGCATTCCTTTGTCCCGGGACGAGCCTCATCTGTGCTCAAGTCCTCCGGGTCCTTCTCCTCCCACTTACTCTGCCAACTGTCTGTCCACTTCCTGTCCTCTTTCTCTTTGTTTCCTTCTTCCACTTCCTGGCTGCTCTTTCAAACTTCCCACCCTCCACCTTTCCTCCCGCCGTCCCGCTGACTACCTGGGACCGTTGGACCGTCCTGAGAGACTGACCTGACACTGCAGACAGTGACTGCCCTGAGACTGACCTGACACTGCAGACAGTGACCGACCTGAGAGACTGACCTACATCACAAAGCACTCACTGATCTCAGGGAGACCAGTCAAGGAAAACACTGCGGGTAGCCGGCAAAAGCGCTCAGACACAGTGAAATCCTAGGTGCATTGCCCCCTGGGAATTACGAATAGGCAAATAGAGTCCGTGGAGCCTCGCTTAAGAGTCTCAAACACGGAACTAGCCAAATATCCTTCCAGGGAAGGACCTAGCCGTGGGGTGGTTCCTTGCGGAAAACACCATAACACCTTCAGTCAATATCCAGCTCTTTACGAGTTTAAAGATATGACAAGGGAATTGTCAAATCCTGGTATCCATCCACAGACAGCTGTTTTGGGGTTTTGCCCCTCATCAATATGGAGTAGTATTCTGGCTAGGTGGGAGCAATGCCTGGTACACCAACATCACAAAGCACGCACTGATCTCAGGGAGACCAGTTGAGAAAAACACTGCGGGCAGCCAGAAAAAGCGCTCAACACAGTGAAATCCTAGGTACATTGCCCCCTGGGAATTACGAATATGCAAATAGAGTCAGTGGAGCCTCGTTTAAGAGTCTCAAACATGGAACTAGCCAGATATCCCTCCAAGGAAGGACCTAGCCCTGGGGTGGCTCCTTGAGGAGACCACCATAACCACCATATTAAGTGTCCCTTTCAGTCAATATCCAGCTCTTTACGAGTTTAAAGATTTGACAAGGGAATTACCTAAGCCAGGTATCCATCCACAGACAGCTGTTTCGGGGTTTTGCTCCTTATCAATGTGGAGTAGGATTCTGGCTAGGTGGGAGCAATGCCTGGCAGACCAACATCACAAAGCACTCATTGATCTCAGGGAGACCAGTGGAGGAAAACACTGTGGACAGCCGGCAAACGCGCTCAAACACAGTGAAATCCTAGGTGCATTTGAGTTGGTCAACAGGGTAGGGAGAACTCGGATACCGGGACAGGGGGTTCACTTTGGTGGGGCATCATGGCTGGTCGGTTCCCAGTTCCGTGACCTGGACCCTCAGTAGCAGGGGTGGGGGTGATGATGATAGGGGTATGGTAACGTGACGCCACCTGTGGTACCTTGTTATAGGGTTACCAGCATTGCAGCCGGCAGCTGAGGTGATGGGAATGCAGGTTTGGTAGTACAGCTCCCCACAGGTGGAGCTTTACCTCAGGGCAGCGGGGTGGATGAGGGGAGTAGTAGTAGCAGTTCTGCGGGCGGTGGCGGTGAAGCAGGCACACACACAAACAATAGTCTCTGTTTCTGTACCTTTTTACTGATGTCCGGTAACAGGCACGGTCCAGGAGGGTAACCAGGTTTCGGTGCAGCTTGGGACGTTCACCTTGGAGAGTTGTAAGACCTATTCTGTTAGTGTGTGCGGTGATTGGGGTAAGTTCTGCATGTAACTGAATTTGCCGCTCTTTCTCCCTCTCAGGGTACTATTCCACAACCGACAATGAGGACCTTGCTGTGGGGATCTCTATTCTCCTCTGGGGCCCCTGGTCCTATGCTTGGTCAGGTTTGGTATCTCACTTGGTGTAACTTCAGTGGGACTAGATCCTCCTGGTCTGTCCGGGCTTTCTCTGTTACACTTAGAGTATAGCAGCTTCGGACTCCGGAGTCTGTGTGGGCTTAAGGGATACTAAATATGTTCCCTTATCCTTTTTTCCTACTTCTTCCACTGGCCTCCATCCCTTTCTCTAGGGCGTTGCACAGGTGGGTCAGGTTTCCTGGTTCTGGGCCTGACTTGGTCCCAGCAACCAGCTCCTTCAGCACAAACTGTTCTCTTCTCTGCTCTGCAGACTGACTAACTGACTCCTCCCCTCAGGCCTGGATCTTTATAGGGGATCTAGCTTAAGGACAGCCAGTGGGGCTCCCCCTCCAGGTCTGGGGTGGAAGGTGTTATGTGCTGTGTGTGCCAAGGTGTACATCCCTCCCTGCGCCGGTGGGTCCTGTGGCAATCCCCTGCAGGGGTGCCACACATTGCCCCCTGGGAATTACAAATATGCAAACAGAGTCCGAGAAGCCTCGTTTACGAGTCTCAAACATGGAGCTAGACAGTGTCAGGGCCTGGAATCAGCCTCCACTGCTCTACTCTCCTGCAGGTCCTGGCTGCTGCTGCTGTCGGTCAAATGATTACCTCAGGTTGCAGGAGACTTTTCACTGTGGCGATGTGCAGATGAGCTGTGGTCACTTGTGAGGATTCTTCCTGCTGGGTAGCAGAGGCAGGCAAAGGGGGCATGGCTGTAACACAGAGGGGGCTTGGCCTGCAGCAGAGAGGATATTTAAAGAGGACCTGTCACCAAACCAGGCATGGTGATCTAATTACAGCACTGGATGCAGCATATCTGCTGCATCCAGGCAAGGGGTGCCCCAGCACTTGAGCCGCCCTGTACCCCGAGTAAATACACTTAGAAAACTTACATCGTGCAGCCATAAAGGAGGTGGCTAGAGGCAGGAGCCAAAGGCCAGATTCACACCCCCTGCATGTTTAATCTGCCCACCGTTGCCAATCATTGTCTCCCCCTTCTGCAGCATTAAACAGAAATTTTTTTCCCCCCCAGAAATGGCCGTTTAGCCCCGCCCCTGCGGTGACGTCACCGCTTATACCCGCCCTGCTCTATGGTTAACATAGAGCAGGGCGGGGAAAGGTGGTGATGTCAGAGCAGGAGGCCAGCCTCCCCTCCTCCTGCAGTGACAACACCGCTTATACCCGCCCTGCTCTATGTTAACCAAAGAGCAGGGCGGGTATAAGCGGTGACGTCATGCAGGGGGCGGGGCTAAACGGCCATTTCTGGGGGGGGGGGGAAACTCTGTTTAATGCTGCAGAAGGGGAAGACAATGATTGGCAGTGGTGGGCAGATTAAACATGCAGGGGGTGTGAATCTGCCCTTTGGCTCCTAAGTTTTCTAAGTGTATTTACTCGGGGTACAGGGCATCTCAAGTGCTGGGGCACCCCTTGCCTGGATGCCGCAGACATGCTGCATCCAGTGCTGTATTAGGAACACCATGCCTGGTTTGGGGACAGGTCCTCTTTAAGGAATCTTGAGCATGTCTGGCCAGCCTCAATATTGGAAGTGGACAGTACACTGAGGGCATGGCCTCCAATGAGCGAGGCAGTGTAACTATCCAGAGCGTGTGTGGGCAGCAGGAAGAGGGGGCGTGACCAAAAAGAGAGGGGCGTGGCTGGCACCGAGACCTACATGGTTGCATCATGACGAGGGCGTGGCACTGAGTCTCAGTGCACAGCGTGGTAAAAGTAAGCTCCTGGACGAGACAGCAGGGCAGCGTCTGAAAATTGGGACTGTCCCGCTGGATCCGGGACCATTGGAAGGTATGCATCTAGTATAAAATAATCTCTGAGATATGAGGGCGCAGATATCGATGCCTCATTTTGTTCAGTTTCTTATGAGCTACATTCCCATATAAACGGCTCAGGTCTTGTGTCCATGGTGTGCTGTATCTACATGTCTATCCTGAGGCCAGCAAAGTCTATGACAGGTCTGAAGTACTATGGCCACGTTGCTTTTCCTTTTCCTTGCACATGTGGTTCAGATTTCTTTATTCTGCCCCAAAATCTGCAAGGGAAAAAAGCACATTGGCACAGCACTTTAGAACTCTCAGACTTTGCTGGCTTCAGGATAGACTTCCAGATGATCAAAATCTGCTTCTAAAAAAGCATCAAACAACGCACCGTGTGCACAGGGCTTAAGAGGGTTTATCCCACTCACAGATGCCCTTTAAAGGGATCCTGTCACCCCCAAAACACCTGTAAACCTATTAAAACCTGTCCCTAGAGCATATTAACACTTTCCCTACACTCTTTTTACCTCCTAAATGCAGTAAATGACATTGCCTAAAAACGTTTTATAAGTACCTGATTACTGATGATAATGAGTGACTATGCTATTCATAGTCACTCATCAAGACTGCCCCTCTGCTTCATAGCACGCCTGAATAGGCGTGATCTTCATAGCAGATTCAAATTGCCGCCTCCCTGCTGTGCCCTGTGTCGTCCGAGGCTGCTGTGTGGCTGGGTGACGCGATCCGCGTCATTCCCGGCGCCGGGTGACGTATTTACACCGGCGCCGCGCTGTCAGCTTCAAAATGCACACTGCGCATGCCCATGCGCATGCGCAGTGCGCATTTTGAAGCTGACAGGGCGGCGCCGGTGTAAATACGTCACCCGGCGCGGGGAATGACGCGGATCGCGTCACCCAGCCACACAGCAGCCTCGGACGACACAGGGCACAGCAGGGAGGCGGCAATTTGAATCTGCTATGAAGATCACGCCTATTCAGGCGTGCTATGAAGCAGAGGGGCAGTCTTGATGAGTGACTATGAATAGCATAGTCACTCATTATCATCAGTAATCAGGTACTTATAAAACGTTTTTATGCAATGTCATTTACTGCATTTAGGAGGTAAAAAAAGTGTAGGGAAAGTGTTACTATGCTCTAGGGACAGGTTTTAATAGGTTTACAGGTGTTTTGGGGGTGACAGGATCCCTTTAACCACAGTTGTGAATCTTACAAAGAAATAAATCTAAATGTCAAAATGCCATTTTGGGGGTTATTTCACCTCACCAAAAATGTAATAAAAAAATGAAACCGTCTTCTGTAGCTCCTCACAATGATAACAGCTCGTCATTAAAAACAAGCTCCAATGCATTTCTATTGATGGGAAATTCAAAGTAGGAGGAAATTGTGTTAAGGGCGGCTTCACACTGCGGCGTGATCTGGTCCGGGGCTGTCCAGGATGACCCTGACAACCGCGGACTGGATCAGCACACAGCACTGGAGGGCTAATTTGCCCTCCGGACCGGTGCGCAGCCTCACGCAGCTCCCGCTGCTGATAGGTTGGGACCGCAACGCCGCGGTCCTGACCTGTCAGCGGCTTCAGTTGCGTGCGCTGCACACCGGACCGGATGGCAAATTAGCCCTCCAGTCCTGTGTGCTGATCCAGCACTGATCACTAGAGCCCTGTAATGAGGAGACACTGTACAGAGAAGAGCTGGGGATGTGGCATCCCGCAAATGCAGGTGTCACAGAGAGATAATACACCCGTAAAAGAGGTGTAAATGCTCCAGCTGCAGGTGGACCCTAGGATGGTGGGTGGGACCCATTCCCACCACTCCCACATTAGTTTAGGGTGGGAGGTTACCAGGGAGGGGATAAATTCACCTCTAGGGGGATCAAGAAGGTCTTTTGGTCTTTGGTCCTTGCCTTTTGGTCTTTGACGGAGAGATGGAGGAAGGGGAAAGGTTTTAGAGAGATCAGCTAAGTGGAACGAGGCGGAAGGTCACACCGGGTCAATTACAAGCCGAACTGGAGAAAAGAAGAAGGGACCTTGAGGAGGTCCTGAAAGGGGGCGCGTGACGGGGGAGTCTGTGCCCTAGCAAGAAAGGGAGTTCCTCAGAGTGGAGCGCCTATACTCCAGGGGATACTCCAGTCCACCAGGGGAATGCCGGGCCCTGGGATCCGCCCAAAGTCAAGCTTTGCAGTCAGCAACCGGCTGCTGTGGCTTGTTCATCAGCCACAGCATCCTGTCATCGGAGAGGTCTGCCTGCTTCCTCACCAACAAAGAAGGGACTCCCGGTACTACCTACACAGAGTTACTGGGTATAGATCGATCCAAAGCGGGGAAGAACGGACACGGGTTAGTTAACGAAGGTACACCAAGGGTTCCACCATACCACCTGGGATCCACTTGCAGCCACCCGTCAAGCTACCTGTCCTTGTAACATCTAAAGTGCTGAACTGTGAACTGTAACTGATGCTGCTACAAATTAACAGTAAAGTACCCAGGAGAAAGTAACTTTGCCTCTGCCTGTGTTTCTTCTGCATGAAACTTGTTCCCTTCACAGGAACACTGCCCCGGAGGTCCAGCCTTACCTGTAGGGGACTTTACCAACTAAGCTGCACTACCATCCACCTCCGGCGGACTGTGGCGGTGCTGGTGACCCATCACCAGAAACTACAGGTGGCGTCACGTGAACTGTATATAAATCCCCTGTAAATATAACCCCTTTTTGAAGTGTCACCCAGGACACGGGATCAGGCACGGCCACCACTCCCTGTGACACAGCAGACGCTACCCCTGAAGCCTGATACCCGAGTACCCCAAAGCCTGAGGCTCGACATATCTTTCTGGCACTCACGAACAGGATCGCATGCCCGGTATTACCGGGTACTGTGCGCCTTGGACTTGTGCTTTGAAACTAACTTTTTCCGCCATTGCTTGGTGCTAAAAATGGATTCCCACCATTACTGCAGGAGGACCCAAGATGGCGCCGTAGCCATGTACTAAACGCCATGTACAGGCCCGGGGGTGTGCCTTAGCCCCTAGAAGAAGGAGGGCCAAGACGGAGGCTCCAATAAGTGTGGCCTCCCAGATTGCCATCAATCAATCAAGGGGGCGGCCCACAGTAAGTTCCTCGGGAGTGGCCGCCCATAAAGAGCAAACCAGAAAAGAAGGATAGAACAACCAAGGTTCCTTTGTACCCGGCAGCATGGTGGCACCCCGTTGGAGTGATATACTGCGTGAGCTCGAGGAGCAAGCCCGAGCCGCGCAAGGCGATCTGGCAGTGGCATCCCTCTTAACACTAGAGGGGGATGCTGACTACTGGAGGGACGCGTTTGGACAGCTCCGCCAGGACATGGAAGAAGCCTTGACGTGGGTGTGCAGAAGGTGGAGAGCAGAGTGGGCCTATGAACTGTCGCCAATGAGAGATGGCCACGAAGCGTGAGAGGCAGCAGTAGCAGAGCAGGCAGTTGTGGAGTACCGTGCCTCGTTACCAACCGTACCACCACCCGTCCATACCCGGGAGTTCAGACCGAACCCCTCGGCAACACCACCGTCCCAAACCAGCAGCTACCTCCGGCTGGAGGCAACGCGGACATCCCCTACTGCACCAAACGTCATCATCAAAGCAGAATACGACGAGACAGACTTCGAGGAACCGGAGGATGTCGAAGGAGCATCGGGATGGAGCACCCCAGAAGCTGAGTGGTGGACCGCATGGCAGCGACAGCAGCGAGGAACCCCCGCCATAGTGAGCTCAGTGGAGACGAGAGTGAACTCAAGAGTCCCAACCGGCAACTCACCACCTCCACAGTACCAGTCACCCCAGACGTCTCAATCAGCTTTGAATGAAAGAGACCAAGTGACTAGACACCGACGCCGAGAGGAATGGTTCCAGCGAGAACAGGCAACAAGGGGCGACTACAGGACGAGGCAAGATTGCAGCCGCCGCTTCCAGTAGAACTACGCCACCAAGGAACCGTCATCTCCGTGTACCAGGATGAAGGATGGGGATTTCGAAGAGAACCCGGACTTCAGGACGATGTATTTTTCACCAGACGTGATGTAGAGTCTTACCTGCGGCGAGGACACCCGGGCAGAGACTTATACCGAGGTGAGCAGGTCACTTTTGAGTGTTACCCCGGGCCATTAGGCTGGTTCACCATTAAAATATCCCGCCAGCAATAGAATCCCATTGTTGAGACATTGCCTTGTACATACCCAGGAGAAAGTGACTTTGCCTCTGCCTGTGTTTCTTCTGCATGAAACTTGTTCCCTTCACAGGAACACTGCCCCGGAGGTCCAGCCTTGCCTGTAGGGGACTTTACCAACTAAGCTGCACTACCATCCACCTCCGGCGGACTGTGGCGGTGCTGGTGACCCATCACCAGAAACTACAGGTGGCGTCACGTGAACTGTATATAAATCCCCTGTAAATATAACCCCTTTTTGAAGTGTCACCCAGGACACGGGATCAGGCACGGCCACCACTCCCTGTGACACAGCAGACGCTACCTCTGAAGCCTGATACCCGAGTACCCCAAAGCCTGAGGCTCGACATATCTTTCTGGCACTCACGAACAGGATCGCATGCCCGGTATTACCGGGTACTGTGCGCCTTGGACTTGTGCTTTGAAACTAACTAACTCCACAGTACCAGTCACCCCAGACGTCTCAATCAGCTTTGAATGAAAGAGACCAAGTGACTAGACAACGACGCCGAGAGGAATGGTTCCAGCGAGAACAGGCAACAAGGGGCGACTACAGGACGAGGCAAGATTGCAGCCGCCGCTGCAACCATGCCCCTTTTCAGCAACCATGCCCCTTTATTTTTTCAGCAACCATGCCCCTATATTTTTGCCTTCCCATTTTTTGCAAAACCCTGAATGAAGAGTGTGTCCCCGTATGTTTATTCCCTAATCTGGAGAATCAGAGACTTTTATTTTAGGACTTTTATTTCCTACTGTTGATGATGTGTGCTGTATGAGCAGTGGCCCAGCCGTGATAATGTGGCGCCCCTGCGACCAGGGTGGCCACATAGGGAACTGCAGCCAGGTAGGAGGAAAAGACAGTTTATATAATAAACACTCTCACAGACATCCCACACACCACTAGGAGGCAGCACCCAACCCGAAGCCCAGAACTCTAGACAGGCAAGGGGTGGTGGGTTTAGAGGACAGTGCGTGGGAAAGTATGTAGGTCAGGTGACAGAAGGTAGAAATAGAGTAAGAGGAGGAGGAAGGAGTTAGTAGGCCGAGGGTGCCGACCAGTAAAGACCAAGTAGGCCGAAGTAGGCTGAGAAGCAAAGACCCAGAGCAGCCAAGACACAGAGAGCTGAGCCGACAAGACACAAGAACAGAAAGAAAGACACACACGTTCTGGAGGAGTGGGGCTGATGGAGATGCAGAATCCATAGAGTCACAGAAACCATGGAGAGAAATCTCGTCCATAGCCAGCACCCAAGGGGAGTGTGAGGAAAGAGACGGACCAGCAGTACCGAGTCCGAGGAACACGGCAGCACTGACTAACTAGGAGAGAAGTCTTCCCTACTGAAGCTGGAGTCACACGGGTCAGAGGTAGACCTTGCGGGAGAGGGCTATTGCAGGCTAGGCACACAACAGAGTGTCGGCTCTGACGGGGACCGAAGATTTACCCGGTATCCCCAGATTCACTGACGGGGAGCTCCAATTCGAAGTTGGAGTTCCCACCCTAAGGACAGAAAGCACAGTACAGTGTTTCCCTGAAAATAAGACAGCGTCTTATATTAATTTTTGCTCTGAAAGATGCGCCATGTCTTATTTTTCAGGGGGGGTGTCTTACTTGTCCATGACGAAGAATTCACATTTATTGCTAAACAAAAAAAGGACCTGTTATCATCCCCTTGCAGCCCCCAATAAAGAAACCGCCTCACCCCCAAATATGGTATCAGGGACACACACACACAGGGGCACACACACACAGGGACACACACACACAGGGGTACACAAACACACAGGGGCACACACACGCACAGGGGCACACACACACAGGGACACACATAGGGGCACACACACACACAGGGGCACACACAAACACACAGGGGTACATAAACACAGGGGCACACAAACACACAGGGACACACACAGGGGCACATACACACAGACAGGGACACTTCTCACTGGTCCCTGCTGCATTCTGGTGACGCTCTGAGCTGCCCGCTGCTGTCCTGGTGCCCGCCGCTGCAAGGAGGATGGCACCGCTCTCATTTCCATGTAGCAGGTGGTGTAGGTGTACGGTGCTGCTGTCCCAACCAATCACAGGCCAGGGGCCAACCGGGCAGCCAATCACAGGCCAGAAGCTGACATCATGCAGAGACTGGCCTGTGATTGGCCGCTGGTCAGTTCCTGGCCTGTGATTGGCCGGTACAGTGGCAGGGGGCTTGAAAAATAGAGCGGTGCCGGTCTACCTGCATTTCCGGCACCGCTGACAGCGACTGGCATCGGGAGGACACGAGCAGGGGATGTGCTTGAGGCAGGGGCGGGCTGGAGGAGTCGCAGCTGTATTCCCCCTATCTTCAGATCGGTGGCATGCTGATTATGATAAAATAGAGACATGCCTTATTTTAGGGGGGTGCCTTATATTTGCAGGCACATTAAACCCCCTGGTATGCCTTACTTTCTGGGGGCGCCCTATTTTCGGGGAAACAGGGCAACCACGAGGACCCACAGGGGTCTGCTCTGCTGCTATACTGTCCAGGGACACACCAAGAGAGAAACTACAGCCTGGAAAGGACACTAGAAAGAGTGAGGGGTCTCAGCGTGACAACCTGGCTGCAGGGGGTTTAGTGAAAACCGGAGTAGAATGCCTGTAACTTGTGTTAAGAAGCGAACTGTACTAAGAACTACTGTGAACTGCTTAAAGAGAACTAACAAGTAAACCCGGTGAACCCTGCCTGTGTGTCCGTGTTTGATTCCAGGGAAAAAGAACTGTTTTCATACCTTTCATTCCTGTCAGGAGAAGCCCGACCCGCGGCGGGCTCATCCATCTGGCTGCAGCCCATCCATCCATCCTCCTGGCAGAAGAAGAGCTGCAGCGGTGGTCCCATCATTGACCACAAACCGTGGGTGGCATCATGACAAACTGTATCCTTTGTATACATCCCCTTTTTCTTGTGAGAACCCGGGACACGGTCCGGACCAGGACCTCCGTGACATCCCCCAGCAGCGACCTGGTCTGATACAGAGTACCCCGCCCCAGTGGGCTCCACAATAACATACACTGGACTGTGCGGGACAATACATTACCACTCCCCGTGACACAGCAGATGCTACCCCTGAAGCCTGATACCCGAGTACCGCAGTGTGAGGGCACCCTAAGATGGAGTCAAAGGGCTCAGTCTCCGTCCATACTAGTGATGTGTTGTTCGTGAACGAGTTGGGTCCCTGCTGTGAACGATTGGAGGCAGCTCTCCACTGTGAGTGAGACGATTTTTTTTTTTCTTTAACCCTCTGACTGCAGGTGTACTTGAAGAACAGGAATTGCAGTGCTACATTTGGAATGGTTAGGACCTGTGGGGCTCCTCCCACATGCAAGATTACACTCAGCACAGGGAGAGCAGAGAGAGAGTACATGGGGGCAGAGAGAGTGCAGATGGGCAGGGAAGAGAGAGCGCAAAGGGTGGGACAGAGAGAGAGTGCACAGTGTGGGGCAAAGAGAGCGCACAGTGTGGGGCAAAGAGAGCGCACGGGCTGGGGTGCATCAAGCCTCCCTGCCACCTGAGCCGTATAGAGGACGGGGGGGGGGGGGTTGTGCTGGCAGATCTCATCCCCGCCAACCCTGTAGCCTTAGTTGAGGACCGGGGATGGGGTGCTAGCAGACTCCAGCCCCGCCGCCCCTGTAGCCTTAGTTGAGGACCGGGGATGGGGTGCTAGCAGACTCCAGCCCCACCGCCCCTGTAGCCTTAGTTGAGGACCGAGGGGGGGGAATAGTGCTAGCAGACTTCAGCCCCGCCGCCCCTGTGCAGCCTACAGTGACAGTGCGCCGCCGTCCTCTTACCGGGGGACGCTGCGCGGCCGCCGTCTCTCATGAAGCCGGCCGCTGATGCTGGCGCTGTCCCCTTCTGTAATGCCGCTCCCCCTGGCTGCTGCCGCTTGGAACTCAGGGCTCACACTGTCCATTGGACAGTGTGTCCCTGCACACGGGGGTAGAGAAAGTGCACGGGGCAGAGAAAGCGCACAGGAGCAGAGAGAGCTCACGGGGCAGAGAGAGCGTGCACGCGGGCAGGGAAGAGAGAGCGCAAAATGCAGGACAGAGAGAGCACAGTGCGGGGCAAAGAGAGCGCACAGTGCGGGGCAAAGAGAGCGCACAGTGAGGGGCAAAGAGAGATCACACAGGCAAAGAAGAGAGCACATGAGAGGAGAAGACAGCGCAGTGTAATCAGCGTCACAGTGACAATATGGACGGGGCTGTACTGTATTAGTAATAATTGTCACGGTCGCGCACGCGACCCATGAGGTAAGGGGAATGTGGACCCACTGGACCACAGGGGGGACCCGGGCCTGCCCAGACTAGGGAAGAACAGCAACCGGGTTCTGTGGCAGCTGAGCATGTGGGCTAGGTGGTAACCTGCAGGACAAGACGACACTGCACACTTCAGGTATAGCAAAAGTAACGTTTACTGAACAAGAACACACATCAAGGACACGGAACATCTCGGACACCAGGCGGGAACCTCAGGGTCATCTCGGACACCAGGCGGGAACCTCAGGGTCATCTCGGACACCAGGCGGGAACCTCAGGGTCATCTCGGACACCAGGCGGGAACCTCAGGGTCATCTCGGACACCAGGCGGGAACCTCAGGGTCATCTCGGACACCAGGCGGGAACCTCAGGGTCATCTCGGACACCAGGCGGGAACCTCAGGGTCATCTCGGACACCAGGCGGGAACCTCAGGGTCATCTCGGACACCAGGCGGGAACCTCAGGGTCATCTCGGACACCAGGCGGGAACCTCAGGGTCATCTCGGACACCAGGCGGGAACCTCAGGGTCATCTCGGACACCAGGCGGGAACCTCAGGGTCATCTCGGACACCAGGCGGGAACCTCAGGGTCATCTCGGACACCAGGCGGGAACCTCAGGGTCATCTCGGACACCAGGCGGGAACCTCAGGGTCATCTCGGACACCAGGCGGGAACCTCAGGGTCATCTCGGACACCAGGCGGGAACCTCAGGGTCATCTCGGACACCAGGCGGGAACCTCAGGGTCATCTCGGACACCAGGCGGGAACCTCAGGGTCATCTCGGACACCAGGCGGGAACCTCAGGGTCATCTCGGACACCAGGCGGGAACCTCAGGGTCATCTCGGACACCAGGCGGGAACCTCAGGGTCATCTCGGACACCAGGCGGGAACCTCAGGGTCATCTCGGACACCAGGCGGGAACCTCAGGGTCATCTCGGACACCAGGCGGGAACCTCAGGGTCATCTCGGACACCAGGCGGGAACCTCAGGGTCATCTCGGACACCAGGCGGGAACCTCAGGGTCATCTCGGACACCAGGCGGGAACCTCAGGGTCATCTCGGACACCAGGCGGGAACCTCAGGGTCATCTCGGACACCAGGCGGGAACCTCAGGGTCATCTCGGACACCAGGCGGGAACCTCAGGGTCATCTCGGACACCAGGCGGGAACCTCAGGGTCATCTCGGACACCAGGCGGGAACCTCAGGGTCATCTCGGACACCAGGCGGGAACCTCAGGGTCATCTCGGACACCAGGCGGGAACCTCAGGGTCATCTCGGACACCAGGCGGGAACCTCAGGGTCATCTCGGACACCAGGCGGGAACCTCAGGGTCATCTCGGACACCAGGCGGGAACCTCAGGGTCATCTCGGACACCAGGCGGGAACCTCAGGGTCATCTCGGACACCAGGCGGGAACCTCAGGGTCATCTCGGACACCAGGCGGGAACCTCAGGGTCATCTCGGACACCAGGCGGGAACCTCAGGGTCATCTCGGACACCAGGCGGGAACCTCAGGGTCATCTCGGACACCAGGCGGGAACCTCAGGGTCATCTCGGACACCAGGCGGGAACCTCAGGGTCATCTCGGACACCAGGCAAGACATCGGGGTCATCTCGGACACAAGGCAAGACATCGGGGTCATCTCGGACACAAGGCAAGACATCGGGGTCATCTCGGACACAAGGCAAGACATCATCAGGCAGGACCTCAGGACCATCTCGGACACCAGGCAGAACCTCGGGATCATCTCGGACACCAGGCACGGACACCAGGCAGAACCTCAGGTCCATCTTGGACACCGACAGTCAGGACGTCTGGACTCCATGCAACGGACACGGCTCCAGACCGGGAACAGCAAGACACAAGGAGGAACAAGACAAGGACGTTGGCACCAACACAGATAAGACAGGTCCAGGGACACAGACATCAGCTTTCCCAGAACTGATTGCAGGCAGAACAGGAGCTGAAGACAAGGCAGACCAGGAGCAGCATGTTGGACCAAACACACTGGGCTAGGTTAAGAAACCTAATGCGAGGCTCTGGCGACGCCCAACAGGGAAGAGGAACTTTAAATAGGAGCTGACCCTCAGCTATAGGCTGGGGACAGCAATTCAAGCGCACACCCTCCATCTTACTAAACTGGGGAAGGTGTGGCGGCGCGCACCCTAGGCACAGTCAGAACCCATACAGCATAGCCAGCACAGGAACCGATGCCCAGAGCACCTGGCAGCGGCTGCAAGCCTAGACACACGTGGAAAGTCATGCACCAGCTGCAGAGGACCTCACAACCCGCGGATAGCTTCCACAGCAGGAGCCAGGGTCCACACATGAGAGGTAAACAGCGGAGCACTGACAATACAACACGTGCAGCTACGCAGCGGAGCTGGGAACTGAGCAGAATCCTATCCAGGTAACATACTACAGTCTCCCAGCTGGACAGGGGGGGAAGGAGCATTGGGTGAAAGCGCAGTAACGCCGAGGGAACCAAGACACCAGACCACCGGCGTTACAATAATCCTGCTGACAGAATTCTATTCCTATACAGAGCAGCAGATATCACAACACTTACTAAACACTTACTAAGAAGGGACCATTGACAGATAGAAAGTAACAAAGGAGGAGAGAGCCCTGATCACAGGAGCTGACAATCTGAGGACACAGGAATGCTAAAAAACAGTCTATACTGATCACTAGATCCCTGTACATGTGTAGAATGAGGAGACACTGTAAAGAGGAGAGCTGAAGACATCACAGGGTGACGAGTCTATACTGATCACTAGATCCCTGTACTTGTGTAGAATGAGGAGACACTGTACAGAGGAGACCTGGAGACATCAGAGGGTGAAGAGTCTATACTGATCACTAGATCCCAGTACATGTGTAGAATGAGGAGACACTGTACAGAGGAGATCTGGAGACATCAGAGGGTGAAGAGTCTATACTGATCACTAGATCCCTGTACATGTGTAGAATGAGGAGACACTGTACAGAGGAAACCTGGAGAAATCAGAGGGTGAAGAGTCTATACTGATCACTAGATCCCAGTACATGTGTAGAATGAAAAGACACTGTACAGCGGAGACCTGGAGACATCAGAGGGTGAAGAGTCTATACTGATCACTAGATCCCTGTATTTGTGTAGAATGAGGAGACACTGTACAGAGGAGACCTGGAGACATCAGAGGGTGAAGAGTCTATACTGATCACTAGATCCTAGTACATGTGTAGAATGAGGAGACACTGTACAGAGGAGACCTGGAGACATCAGAGGGTGAAGAGTCTATACTGATCACTAGATCCCAGTTGTGAGACAGTGCGGGGGATCATATGCGAGGAGCGCTATGTCTCCCCAGAATGCGCACTGTCACGTATTGAGCCCGGTGTAGGGTGTGAGAGAAAGGGACGGTCCGCTCCCTCCGCTCCGGGTCTTGCAAGGTCACGGAAGGAGACACGGAGTTAAAAGCCTGAGCAGGAGGCAGGGCGGGGTTCCTTGTACACAGAATTGTGCCTTAGCTGCAAGAGCAGCAGAGATAGACAGGAGAGGTCTGGAGTTCCAGGGGGCCGTGTGCTATACTAACACGGCCTAGCCCAGGAGGGCTGGAGGAACTCGGGGTGACCCATAACGGAGGCCTTTGGCCTGAAGGACCCGGGTACGTTATATGAACTGTGTCTTGTGTACCCGGCTGCGACCCGGATTCCGGCAGACTGTGCCATCGCTGTGTGTGTATCAGCAATAAACACCGGGTCCTGTTTGAACTACTACCGGGCTCCACGTGTTTCCTGACTTGCAATCGGCGCTGCCCCACATATGGTGGAGAATGCAGGCAGTTGCCGGCCCGGTGAGGTGTAGCATACATTCCTGGTGAAGCTCGCGCTACTGTCGCCCTTCCTTCCGGAACCGCTGGTGAAAGTGACTGTTTCATGAGGCTAATGAGCGGCGGATAAGTGAGAGGAGCAGCAGTTGTTATAGCCGCCAGTCTCTTGCGGGGTGCCCGGCCCTGCATGTCCATACTTAAGCCGGCCATGCTACAGTTCAGGCCTGCCGCTGATATGGAGGAAATCCTAAGGCATCTGGTACTTACCCAGCAGCGGCAGCAGGAACAACAACAGCGACACGAGGAGCAGCAGCTCCGACAACAAGAGCAACAACAGCGACAGCAGGAGCAGCAACAGCGACAGCAGGAGCAGCTTCTACAACAGCAGAAAATGAATGAACTGCTCCTGCAGCAAATTGCGGCCTTACGAGACCCGCCAACAGCGCCTCCCCCGGAGCGGCGTGTGGCCCGGGACCGGGTCCGGTCGGCACTGCGGAAGCAGAGTCCAGAGGACGACGTAGAAGCCTTCCTCACCGTCTACGAGCGCACCGCAGAGCGAGAAGGCCTCCCTCCCGCTCAGTGGGCTGAAGTGGTGGCGCCATTTCTGATGGGTGACGCCCAAAAGGCCTACACGGACCTCAGCTGGGAGGATGCACAGGACTACGCCAGACTCAAAGGTGAGATCCTTGCTAGACTTGGGGTCAATACTTATGTCCGAGCCCAACGGGTGTTTTCCTGGTCCTACGTGGAGTCCAAGCCGGCTCGCTCTCAGGTGTATGACTTGTTGCAGTTGGTGAAGCGGTGGCTCCAGCCTGAGAGCTTGACTCCGGGACAGATGGTGGAAAGGGTGGTGGTCGACCGGCTGGTACGGACTCTGCCGGTTGCGATACAGCGTTGGGTGGGGCAAGGGGACCCGGGTACCTTGGACCAGGTGGTTAGCTTGGTAGAGCGATATACAGCCACCCAGGAGTTCATACGGGACTCTGCCCCACTGCGGCAGTTACGCCGGCCTCCGGAGCCGGGTAAAGGTGTACGTCCATCCCCAGGGGACTCTCCTAAAAACGTACCTGCTAAGAGGATACCCCAGAATGGGGCTGGCAGGATACCAGGCTCCCCAAGAAGGAGCTTCCGGCCCAGCGCTGCCACTGCTACGTGGTGCTGGCGGTGCAAAGGACCGGGACATGTGGCTGCCTATTGCCCACTAACGGCGGAACCCATAGACTGCGGGTTCACACGGCGGCTCTCGATGTATGCCAGCCCCGTGTTCACCGCCGATGTGGTGGATCCTGTAACGGAACCACATCTGTGCCCAGTGCTCATTAATGGACACAGAGCGGAAGCTCTCTTGGACTCCGGCAGTTTGGTGACGCTGGTTCGGGCGTCCTTAATCCCCGGGTTGCAACTCACTGGGGGATTGATCGGGGTCCGGTGTATACACGGGGACCTACGCGAGTATCCCACCACGGAGGTGACTCTAACCACTCCATGTGGAGAGGTGACCCACGTGGTTGGAGTGGTAAACTCTCTACCCTACGGGACTGTGCTGGGAAGAGACTTACCATTGTTTTGGTCCTTATGGGGAGGGAGGAGTAACCCTCCCCTGATGCCAGGGCATCAGGGTGCTGAACCCGACGACCCTGAGACCGGGACACCTGCCGTAGGGGTCGCCAACATAGGGCTAGAGTGTCACCCCGATAGGTTCCCGCTAGACGTATTGGTGTGGAGCCCCAAGGGACGTGGGGTACTCGGTACCGGACCGGTCTGCTGCTGGGGGTGTCACTGGTGGCCTGGTCCGGACCGTGTCCCTGGCTCAGCACAATAAAAGGGGATTTATTTACAAGGGATATGTCACGGGTGACGCCACCCACTTGATGCGGCCAGTAATGGGGGCCGCCGCTGCTGCAGAACCTCCGGGGGTGATGGAATGGCAGCGGGGATGGTATAGTTCCAGTGGGGGGAACTGTATCCCCCGGGGCAGTAAAGGGTTAAAGTCTATTGGGGTTACAGATGGTGGGGAAGAGTTGGAGGACACACACTCACGTTTAGTTGATACTGTAATTCCCTTCTTGTCCTGATGCTGCAGAGCTGACAGGCTGGATCTGCAGGGAGGAATTGTCTCTGTGCTGGATCTGGAGCAAAGGTCGCAATCAATACACAGACTCCAAAGTTGTTTTCCAAGGCTTTACTGCTGATATTATTGCAGATTATAGTCCACGGAGTCTGTAATGGAGCTGGGCTCTCTCCCCACACCCTGTCCGGGTCGTTGGCTTCCTTATGCTGCACTGTGTGTGTGTCCTGAGCTGCTGCTTCAAGCTAAGCTGCTGGGATTCCTCACGTCTCTCTCTCTGTTTGCTGCTGGTACCACTTGGCTAGGCAACTTGGGTCCTCTATGCTGCACTGACCCCTCCGTGTTGCTTCACTCTGGTACTAGGGGGCATCTAGAGATCCCACTGTTCCTGGATTCGCTGTGCTGTGGGTGCCAGACACAGTACCGGATCCGGTGTCCGTCTCTCTGTGCGTACTTCTGGGGCAAGTGATGGTGTCACTCCAGCTCCCAGATGTGTTTCTCTGTCTTTCGGTCTCCTTTTCCTCTGACCCTTGCTAGGTCTGCACTGAGCTAACTCTGCTCTGTGTCCTTTCCTCAGCCCTGCTGCGAGCTGAACTCAGCTCTCCCTCATGGGCAAGAGTATATATGGAAGCAGGAGGTGCTCCCTCTATTGCCCAGAGGTGGTAGTGTTTGTCAGTGTGTAGTGGGGGAGAGAACCCATGTGATGTTATTGTGGCATATTAACCCATGGGGTGCCACATTCCCCCTTAGTTAAATACAGTACTCCGGGACTGTGGAAAAAACAAGTAAACAACAATTAATATTTACATAGACATAAAAATGAAAAAGTACAAAAATCACTAGAATGTGAAAAAGAGTTCGAAAGTCAAAAAGTAGTCTTTCCAGAGGTTTAGTCTATTGCCTCCGGGCTGATGAATATATACAAGAGAGTTCTTACCACAACCAGTCCGTGGTATATATGGTCCATAAGTAAATAAGGAGATTGCAAAGTTCATACAGGATAGTCTCTGTAGGTACTGGGCTTTTTTAACGTTGCAATAACTATGTACATTTGCTTTACATTTTAACAAACATATTTACATTATACATTTAATTCTGTATTTTACTCTTTGTACCTAGCTGGTATCTGACCTTGGGTACTACGCTCTGATCTGCGCAATGTTGGTGGAGTTAGTATGAAAGTGTGAGTGGACGTGTACCTATTTGGGGTGCTTGGTGTTATGGCAGATGGTGGTCTGACTGCAGGACTGGCAAGTTCACTGGGACCAGGAATTTGTTCTTCCTCTTCGGATTCTACTTCCAGTTCTTCAAGTCTTGGGTCTTCTTCAGGTAACACGGGTTCTGGTAACACAGGTTCTGGTTTTGGTTCCACCATTGAAGGGAATGCAATCATTGGTACGACAACTGCTCCATGGTAATTTGGCCATGTTTTAGGAAAATCTCCTAGTACCGTGTGGAATACTTCTTCTTTTTCTTGAATAGGTTGGACCTGTACGGGTTCTATGACTTCAGGTGTCTTCAGTGTTTCAGGACACAATTTAAGTTGATCACGAGATACGACTTGTGAAGTCCTTCCTTCATCTTTGCTTATCAAATAGGTTTTTACATTGTCTTGGTTAGATGGTAGGACTGTGTATGGGACGGCTTCCCACTGATTATCCAGTTTGCCTGTACGTCTCTTTCTCTTGAGAACTTGATCACCTTCTTGTAATGGCATTGCTTGAGTATGTTTGTTAAAAGTCTTCTCTTGTCTTGCTCTTGCTTGTTGTAGGTTTCTCTCTACACATTCTTGCACTTGGTGATATTGTTTCTGACGTTTGGTATCCCAATCTGTTTCTTCTAATTCTGTATCTGGTTTTTCAATTCCCATTTCTAGGTCTATTGGTAGCTTACCGGGTCTTGCACGCATAAGATAAGCTGGAGTGCAGTTTGTAGAACTCACGGGGACATGGTTGTATAAGTCTACCAAATCCGGTAATTTATCTGGCCACTGGTTTCTTTCTGATTCCGGTAAGGTCTTTAACAGTTCGATTACGATATGATTCATTTTCTCGCATAGACCGTTGGTTTGGGGATGATACGTCGTTGTGCGAATCTTCTTGCAACCGTACATATTGCAGAATTCCTTGAATAGTTCTGATTCAAAAGCTGGACCTTGGTCTGCAAGGACTTGTTCTGGGTAACCATGTGGTCTACAGAAATGCGTCTGGAATGCTTTTGCTGCCGTCTTCGCTGTCAAGTCTTTGACTGGTACCACCACTAAGAAGCGTGAGTAATGGTCCACGATGGTTAAGGCATAGACATAGCCTGACCGGCTTGGTGACAACTTGACGTGGTCTAACGCGACTAGCTCAAGTGGCTGCTTGGTCACTATTGGCTGAAGTGGAGCTTTCTGTAGATCTTTCCTTCTGAGGTTGCATGCGGCACATCTTCTGCACCATAGTTCAATGGATCCTCTCATGCCAACCCAATAGAATCTGTCTCTCAGGATTGCTTCTAACTTCTTCCATCCGAAATGACCTGCGTTGTCATGATAAGCCTCTAAGACCATTTGGGTGTCTCGCTTGGGCACGATTATCTGCCAGACCAGTTCATGCGTCTTGGGATTGGTAAATCGTCTACAGAGCTTCCCTTGATGCAGGAACAACTTGCCTTTATCCTTCCATAGCTGTATAGCTTCAGCTGGGGCATTCTGTCCAGGGTGTGCATGTTGTTGCGTAAGCAGCTCTTTCACTAGCTTCACGGCTGGATCAGTATCTTGAGCTTCAGCCCATCCGTAGTGTCTTAACGGGTTAAGGTTTATTTCTTGTTTCTTTTGGTAGATGCCGGGTCGATAATCTTCTACCCTTGAACGATGAAAGGCCGGGAGTTCAATCTCTTCCAACTCTTCCGGTTCCTCTTCCACGTCTTTCAGGTGCGGCATCCGGGATAAGGCGTCTGCGTTCCCATTCTTGCGGCCTGCCCGATATTTGATGACAAAGTTGTAGTTTGATAGCCGGGCTATCCATCGCTGCTCCAAAGCACCTAATTTGGCTGTGTCCAGGTGAGTCAACGGGTTGTTATCCGTGTAGATGGTGAATTCTGCACCTGCTAAGTAATGTTTAAAGCGTTCGGTTACAGCCCAGACTACTGCTAGTAGCTCTAACTTGAAGGAGCTGTAGTTCTCGGGATTTCGCTCTGTAGGCCGGAGCTTCCTGCTTGCAAAGGCAATAACTCGTTCTCTGCCTCCTTGCTTCTGCGACAATACTGCTCCCAGTCCCACGTTGCTGGCATCCGTGTAAAGAATGAATGGTTGATGGTAATCAGGATATGCCAGGATCTCTTCTCCCGTCAGCGCGCTTTTTAGCTGATTGAAGGAATTTTCTCTTTCTTCATCCCACCATGCCAGGGAATTACAGTTTGAAGTCTTCCTGGACCGTCCTACCAGAATGTCTTGCAGAGGAGCTGCTAGCTTCGTGAATCCTCGGATAAATCTTCTATAATAGCCTACCAGGCCCAGGAATTGCCTCACTTCTTTTACATTCGTAGGTCTTGGCCAATCCCTTATCACGGTGATTTTATCAGGATCCGGTGCTACTCCCTCTGAACTCACGACATGTCCCAGGTACTGTACCTTTGGTTTGAGAAGGTGACACTTGGATGGCTTGATTTTCATGCCATATTTCGATAAAGCTTCGAACACTTCTGCCAGGTCTTGTAGATGTTGCTCGTACGTCTTCGAGTAGACTATGACGTCATCTAGGTACAGGAGGACAGTTTCAAAGTTTTTGTGTCCTAGGCAGCTCTCCATCAGACGTTGGAAGGTCCCGGGTGCGTTGCAGAGTCCGAACGGCATACAATTAAACTCACAGAGGCCCATCGGCGTAGTAAACGCTGTCTTCTCCTTGTCGGCCTCGGCCACAGGAACCTGCCAGTACCCACTAGTCAGATCAAGGGTGGAAAAGTAGTTAGCAGATTTTAATGCAGCTAATGACTCCTCAATCCTAGGTAATGGGTGTGGAGACCCGGGGGTCAGGGGGCGCTCTCGTCCGCAGGCCCAGCCGCCTTTACAAAGACAGCGTGGACCAGGGCTCATCCCCAACTGAACGCCCGAGCTCCTTAACCGTGGGCGGAACACTACTCAGACAACACAGGGTCAGGGAATCACAATATTAAGGCTTTATTGGATCCCCAAACAGTTAACAGCATATAACGCATAACCAAGCAAAACACAACAATGTAACAGGCAACAGAGTCTCACCCTTCTGCTGGCTCACCAGGGATTAGAATGTAGCACGGCAAAGTCTGTAGCCAGGTGACTGTATCGTCCCAACCTGGGTTGCTTCCTTGTCCTTAAGTATCTTGTGCAGTCTTTATCACAGTCGTATCCGCTAATCCGATGCTGAAGTCCTTGTGGTTCTTTTAGTCCGTGTTCTGAGCCCCTTGGTCGGCACCGAAATGCCTAGGCCTGGGGTTATGGCTAGCTAATCGGATCCGAAGACCCTCGATTAGCTGCCTGTATCCAATCCAGTGACCTCTAGCCGGGACCGAAAATCCCTAGACTGAGGCCACTAGACAGAATATAACTCCAATCTTCAATCTCCAAAACTACTGGTCAAAGTGAACAGTCCTCCTTATATACCCTCAGCCCTCATTGTAGGATATTGGGGACGTCAGGATTGGTGCAATAACACAGTCTTTTCATTGGCTGAATTCCAATCCTCATTTAACATATTTTAGTCCTATTGCAATCCAAATGCTGATCCAATTGCTAGCAGTGATACAATGGTATGTTAGTTTGAGACAATCAGTCTGCAAACCAATGACACTTAAACAATCGTGGCTGGGGCCCCTGGACATGCAATCAACATTCACAGGGTAATAGACAATGGACGATTAGCATAATTAAGTCCTCTGGCCTTCAATGACAAACAGGTTAGAGAATTACATTACCAAGCTAAACTTTAACCACAGAAATCTATGACAATACTGTAAGAAATTCTCTTTGACCATTACAAGTTTACAAACCAAAATGCAATATGATATGTCTGGATGAATAAGAAATCCTCCTACATTATATATTAAAGGGTCCATTTCGTCACATTCCTCCCCCTTCTTATTTAGCCAGACAGAGCAGTCAGATGTGATCAGTCTCTGGTTATCCTTCTCCTCTTGGCGGCATTGTCTTTTTTAATGGAGAAAACAGCAATCGAGGCTTCCATCTATACACCTCCCCCAGATTACCTCCCCCAGGATGGGCAGACATATTGTGGACAAGCAGTAAAATGGGATTCAGGAGTTGGGCTCCCATAAACTTCTGGTTATCAATTCCCCCCGAGTCAATGACCACAGTCTGGCTAGGTGTACTCACTGTTGATTGCTCAGAGAAGAATGATGGGGGCTGGGAACATGGATTATCCTCAGAAGGTGGGGTAGCAAGATCCACATCAGGGCGCTGCATGGTTTCCTGGATGTTGGTGATGGCTGTGGCAAACTGGCTGGATAGTCCTTGTCCTGGGTTAGCTTGCAAAACAACAGATGTGGGGGGGCCATCCATGAGCCCCACTTCAACCTCCTCCTGGTTAGCCCCTGAAACAACAGGTGTGGGGAAGCTGCTCACAAATCCCACATCAACCTCTTCCTGGTCAGTCTCCAAAGCAACAGGGATAGGGACGTTGTCCATAACCTCCAACTTGTCCTCTCCCTGCTCAGGCACGGTGTTGACAGGATCAATTTCTTGCAGTTCCAGGGCTTGGAACTGGTGTCCTTCCAAACTGTCACTGGATCCATGATGTGGCACACAGTTTAATTCCTTTGAGTCAATCTCGGCGGGGTCCTCATCATTCTCTGCATCTTTCTGGGCATGCCACTGGACCAATCTCTGGATCAAATCCGACCGTGTGTCAGTGTCCCTGGCTTCGATTTCTCGGAACAGACATGCCACCTCTAGTTGCAGTTTCCTATAGCGGCCGTACTTCCATTCCAGTCCTCGTCCCATGGCTGAGCTGGTGGGGTTGGACATGGCAATGTCCGAAACCTGAATGCCTCACTATGGCCTGCTGGGTATGCTTATATGCCTCCCTGGTTGTTGAGCCCTTGGACGGTGTCCACGAACACCAGTCCCCTGCAGCTCCCCTGGATAAACCAGGCTGAGTAGTATCCCACCGCTGCCACCAATTGTGGAGACCCGGGGGTCAGGGGGCGCTCTCGTCCGCAGGCCCAGCCGCCTTTACAAAGACAGCGTGGACCAGGGCTCATCCCCAACTGAACGCCCGAGCTCCTTAACCGTGGGCGGAACACTACTCAGACAACACAGGGTCAGGGAATCACAATATTAAGGCTTTATTGGATCCCCAAACAGTTAACAGCATATAACGCATAACCAAGCAAAACACAACAATGTAACAGGCAACAGAGTCTCACCCTTCTGCTGGCTCACCAGGGATTAGAATGTAGCACGGCAAAGTCTGTAGCCAGGTGACTGTATCGTCCCAACCTGGGTTGCTTCCTTGTCCTTAAGTATCTTGTGCAGTCTTTATCACAGTCGTATCCGCTAATCCGATGCTGAAGTCCTTGTGGTTCTTTTAGTCCGTGTTCTGAGCCCCTTGGTCGGCACCGAAATGCCTAGGCCTGGGGTTATGGCTAGCTAATCGGATCCGAAGACCCTCGATTAGCTGCCTGTATCCAATCCAGTGACCTCTAGCCGGGACCGAAAATCCCTAGACTGAGGCCACTAGACAGAATATAACTCCAATCTTCAATCTCCAAAACTACTGGTCAAAGTGAACAGTCCTCCTTATATACCCTCAGCCCTCATTGTAGGATATTGGGGACGTCAGGATTGGTGCAATAACACAGTCTTTTCATTGGCTGAATTCCAATCCTCATTTAACATATTTTAGTCCTATTGCAATCCAAATGCTGATCCAATTGCTAGCAGTGATACAATGGTATGTTAGTTTGAGACAATCAGTCTGCAAACCAATGACACTTAAACAATCGTGGCTGGGGCCCCTGGACATGCAATCAACATTCACAGGGTAATAGACAATGGACGATTAGCATAATTAAGTCCTCTGGCCTTCAATGACAAACAGGTTAGAGAATTACATTACCAAGCTAAACTTTAACCACAGAAATCTATGACAATACTGTAAGAAATTCTCTTTGACCATTACAAGTTTACAAACCAAAATGCAATATGATATGTCTGGATGAATAAGAAATCCTCCTACATTATATATTAAAGGGTCCATTTCGTCACAATGGGTATGCGTCCTTATGTGTAATGTGGTTAATCTGCCGGTAATCTACGCACATTCTCATGGTCCCATCCTTCTTTTTGACTAACACTAGAGGTGCTGCCCAGGGGCTACAACTGTCTCTTATTACCCCTGCAGATTTCATTTCTCTGAGCATGTCTTTGGTGGTTTGGTAGTGAGCTGGTGGTAAGGGTCTATACCTTTCTTTTATAGGTTGATGGTTACCTGTGGGTATAGTGTGCTCTACCCCTTTGATCTGCCCAAAGTCTAACGGGTGTTTGCTGAATATCTGCTCATATTCTTTCACTACCCGGTATACTCCATGCTTGTGATGGGGAGGTGTAGAACTGGTACCTACATGCAACTTTTGGCACCAATCCTCCAGCTTCTCCTCTGAGCCATTGTCATCCGCCTGACATGACGGGTTCAAGGGCTCAGCGACGGTGATGTTGTTGTTATCAACCGTGTACAGCTTAGCCATGGTAGCATACTTTGGTAATGTGACCTCATCTTCTCCGCAGTTCAACAGGCGTAATGGCACTCTTCCCCTGTGTACATCAACCACTCCTCTAGCAGTGAGTATGGTCGGTCTACTGTCTGAGTACACGGGTTCTACCAGGGCCTGATAATCTTGCCCTTTAATGCCTATTGCGGCTCTGCACCACACCAACATTTCAGTTTTGGGAGGAATTACAATAGGTATTGGGTCACTTACTCTGACACTGCCGATCTCACCTCCGGAGATTTCTACTTGCTGCTTCAACATCAGGGCTTTGATCTCTTTGTGCAGAAGCCTCTGTTGTCCAGTTCCGGCAGTCTCGGCGATTTGCTGCAAAACACTTAACACTTCGGAAAAACATTTTTCAATGACATTCATTCCTACCACCATCACGGGTTCACGGCCTCGCCGGTCGAGATCTACGATTATAATACCCTGTTTCTGCAATTCTACCTTCCCAACCTGAATATTCATCTCTCTAAATCCAACCTTTGGTATCATCAATCCATTACCAGCCCACACTTCAAAGTTAAAGCCATCTGGCGCATTAGTAATGTCTGAATCAGCCCAGTACCTTTTATATAGAACATGTGGGATGGATGTTATTTGGGATCCGGTATCCAGCAAGGCACTGAAGGGAATGCCATCCAACACAATAGGGATCACCGGCTTTCCTCCCACAAATTTGTCATACCAGGCTGAGGGGCCTTGAGCGTTCATTCCTGGGGAGCGGCCCGCCTGCCCAGGGTATCGTCGTTTAAAGGACACTCTCGAGCAAAATGACCTGGTTTCTGGCAACGGCGGCAGACGGGCTGTCCATCTGGTTGGTAGCGATCGCTGGGTCGTCCTCTTGCTGCTGGGTATCTTCTGGGCCTCATCCACGGAACATCCTCTCTGCTGGTCGCCAACTCGATCTTGGGTGCAGGTTTTGACTCTCGCAGTTCCTTGATGACCTTGGCCATGGAGATCACGGTGTCTGTCAGGGCATCTAGCTTTTGGTTGATGGCTGCATTTGAGATATAGTCCCCGGCCTCAGCAGCAGTCGTTGACATGGCAGATGTCACTGGCACTGCCGCCTGCTGAGGTGCTGCTGCAGTGTCAAGCACAGATGTTAATTCCCTTGGCTCCTCCAGCTGCTGCAGACGGATAGCTCTATCCTTCAGCTCAGTAAATGTCATGTCAGGGTTCTGCAGCAGTACCATGCTTAACTGTCCTCGATGGGAAGGGGAATGGAGACCCTCTATGAATTGGTCAAATAGCATTTTATCAGCTCCCGGGGCTAAAGCAGGTTCTGCCAGGTTAAGGGCTTTGAGTGCTTCCTGCAGGTTCAAGGCAAAGTCTCTGGCACTCTGTTTAGGCTTCTGGTGGCATGCAAAGAACCTCATCTTAGCCCGGGCATCAACAGCAGATTCAAACGTTGCTTTCAGTCTGGCTGCTAGATGCTCTACAGTGTCCTTATCTGTGTCCAGCCAGGACGCCACCTCACGCCGTGCATTGCCCGTTAACTGTCCCATTATCATGCCTACACGCTGGGCTTCAGTGAGGGGATACATCACATAATACTCTTTAATCTTTTGCATAAAGTCAGTTAAAGTATTAGGCTCACCGGAGTATTGGGGCAGCCACATTGCCCCCGGAGTATACGGCATCAGGAATGGCATTATGGATGCTGTTCCTTGCGCCGCTGCACCGCCGGACGCTACTGGCTGACCCGGCGCTGCAGCTCCATCGGCTACTCCGCCGCCGTCTTGTGCATCGGCCTGCGACATCTTGGGCCCCCTTAGTTAATATGCGCCCTCCGCCTTCCGCTTCCGTCCGGATGTCTCTGGGAGGTTCCGGGGCGCAGCAGGGATCTCCTTCCCCGCCGGATGTCGTCAGCACCAAGGGAGGAGGCTGGGTTCGCGCCAATGCAAGGTACCGCCCCCTTTGTTTCCCGCGCGCCGCGCGCTCCAAAATGGCGGATTCTCAAATATACAGTTCAGATGGCGCACGGGGTCCAATTCTTTTGGACCGGGTAGATCCTGTTCGTGACGCCAGGTTGTGGAGCCCCAAGGGACGTGGGGTACTCGGTACCGGACCGGTCTGCTGCTGGGGGTGTCACTGGTGGCCTGGTCCGGACCGTGTCCCTGGCTCAGCACAATAAAAGGGGATTTATTTACAAGGGATATGTCACGGGTGACGCCACCCACTTGATGCGGCCAGTAATGGGGGCCGCCGCTGCTGCAGAACCTCCGGGGGTGATGGAATGGCAGCGGGGATGGTATAGTTCCAGTGGGGGGAACTGTATCCCCCGGGGCAGTAAAGGGTTAAAGTCTATTGGGGTTACAGATGGTGGGGAAGAGTTGGAGGACACACACTCACGTTTAGTTGATACTGTAATTCCCTTCTTGTCCTGATGCTGCAGAGCTGACAGGCTGGATCTGCAGGGAGGAATTGTCTCTGTGCTGGATCTGGAGCAAAGGTCGCAATCAATACACAGACTCCAAAGTTGTTTTCCAAGGCTTTACTGCTGATATTATTGCAGATTATAGTCCACGGAGTCTGTAATGGAGCTGGGCTCTCTCCCCACACCCTGTCCGGGTCGTTGGCTTCCTTATGCTGCACTGTGTGTGTGTCCTGAGCTGCTGCTTCAAGCTAAGCTGCTGGGATTCCTCACGTCTCTCTCTCTGTTTGCTGCTGGTACCACTTGGCTAGGCAACTTGGGTCCTCTATGCTGCACTGACCCCTCCGTGTTGCTTCACTCTGGTACTAGGGGGCATCTAGAGATCCCACTGTTCCTGGATTCGCTGTGCTGTGGGTGCCAGACACAGTACCGGATCCGGTGTCCGTCTCTCTGTGCGTACTTCTGGGGCAAGTGATGGTGTCACTCCAGCTCCCAGATGTGTTTCTCTGTCTTTCGGTCTCCTTTTCCTCTGACCCTTGCTAGGTCTGCACTGAGCTAACTCTGCTCTGTGTCCTTTCCTCAGCCCTGCTGCGAGCTGAACTCAGCTCTCCCTCATGGGCAAGAGTATATATGGAAGCAGGAGGTGCTCCCTCTATTGCCCAGAGGTGGTAGTGTTTGTCAGTGTGTAGTGGGGGAGAGAACCCATGTGATGTTATTGTGGCATATTAACCCATGGGGTGCCACATTGGCAGGAGAGGTCGAGGAGACCCCACCGCTTCCAGAGTTGGAAGTGTCCCGGGGAGCGTTTGGGACAGCCCAGCTACAGGACCCCACACTGACCAGGGCCCGAGAAAGGGTAACAGAAGTAAACGGGGTAGCTCAGCAGCCGGGGGCAGAGAATGTATTTCCACGCATGGTGATTAACCGGGAGTTACTCTATAGGGTGGACAAAATCAGGGATGAGGTCATGGACCAACTGGTAGTGCCGCAGCCACACCGCCGGGCGGTCCTAGAGATGGCCCACTCCCACCTGCTAGGGGGCCACCTTGGGGCTAAAAAAACGCAAGAACGCATCTTGCGGAGGTTCTTCTGGCCGGGCGTGTATGCGGACGTCCAGAGGTACTGTGACTCCTGCCCAGAATGTCAGCTGACCACTCCCATTGCCACCTTCCGTAGTCCATTGGTACCACTCCCCGTTATAGAGGAACCTTTTGAACGGATCGCAATGGATTTGGTGGGGCCTATAGTGAAGTCAGCACGAGGCCACCAACATATACTCGTGGTTGTCGACTACGCCACCCGGTACCCGGAGGCGATTCCGTTACGCCACACATCGGCGAAGCTGATTGCCCGGGAACTGTTTGCTATGTTCTGTCGCCTAGGACTACCTAAGGAAATCCTCACGGATCAGGGGACTCCTTTTATGTCCAAAGTGACCCAGGAACTGTGTAAACTGCTCAACATAAAACAGCTGCGCACCTCGGTGTATCATCCCCAGACCGACGGGTTAGTTGAGCGGTTTAATAAAACCCTGAAGTCCATGCTAAAAAAAGTGGTAGCAAAGGACGGAAAGGATTGGGACATGTTATTGCCCTATCTCATGTTCGCCATCCGGGAGGTACCACAGTCATCTACGGGGTTTTCCCCCTTTGAACTGTTGTACGGCCGGCATCCTAGAGGGCTATTGGATGTTGCCAAAGAGACGTGGGAACAGGAACCCACACCCTATAGGAGCGTGATCGACCACGTGGCGAAAATGCAGGACTGGATCACAGCGGTCCGACCTATTGTAAAAGAGCACCTAATGGATGCCCAAGTAGCGCAAAGCCGCGGGTATAATACACGGGCCACCGTTAGGACCTTTGAGGAGGGGGACCGGGTATTGGTCTTAGTGCCAACAACGGAAAGCAAATTATTGGCCAAATGGCAAGGGCCCTATGAAATCCGGGAAAAAGTAGGGGAGGTCAATTACAAGGTATACCAGCCCGGGAAAAGGAAACCCGTGCAGCTATACCACGTAAATTTGCTTAAAGCGTGGAAAGACCGGGAGTGCCTGATCATGGAGGCATCCGATGCACCCGGAGACCCTGTCCCTTCGGCCCCAAGGGATACCGAAGGGGTACAAATAAGCGACACCCTCACTAAGGCCCAACGACGGGAGGCTCGAAAGTTGGTACAGCAGAATCCTGACGTGTTCTCTGACCTGCCCGGACGCACTTCGGTCATTCAACATGACATTGTCACTGAGCCCCGGGTTAAAGTGCGAGTAAAGCCTTATCGGGTACCCGAGGCCAGATGGCAAGCCATCGCGGCCGAAGTTAAACACATGCTTAAGTTAGGCGTGATAGAAGAATCCCGGAGCGAATGGGCTAGTCCCATAGTGCTCATTCCAAAACCGGACGGATCGTTGCGGTTCTGCAACGATTTCCGTAAGCTAAACGAAGTGTCTAAGTTTGATTTATATCCCATGCCCCGGGTGGACGAGTTGATTGAAAGACTGGGGCAAGCCCAGTACTTCACAACGCTCGATCTGACAAAGGGGTACTGGCATGTGCCGCTAACAGAGGCGGCCAAGGAAAAAACAGCCTTTGTTACTCCGGTCTCTATCACTACGTCGTGTTGCCTTTTGGGTTGCATGGAGCCCGGCCACATTCCAGCGGCTCATGGACATAGTGTTAGAACCTCATCGGAAGTACGCATCCGCCTACCTGGATGACGTTATCATCTTTAGTCCAGATTGGCATACCCACTTATCCCAGGTTCAGGCCGTGGTGGATTCTCTCAGGGCAGCGGGCCTGACAGCAAATCCAAAAAAATGTGCCATGGGGCTCGAGGAGGCCCGGTACCTGGGTATGTGATTGGGCGAGGGGTTATCAAACCCCAAATAAACAAAATCGAGGCCATTCAAAATTGGCCCCGACCAGTGTCTACCAAACAGGTGAGGGCGTTCCTCGGCATAGTTGGGTACTACCGACGCTTCATAACCAATTTTGCTGGGCGAACGGCGGCCCTGTCCGACCTGTTAAAAGGGAAGAAATCTGCTTTGGTGCGATGGAATCCCCAAGCAGAGGCGGCCTTTCAGTCCATGAAGTTGGCCTTGTGCGGGCAGCCCGTCCTCATCAGTCCTAACTTCACGAAGGCCTTCGTTGTACAAACTGATGCCTCGGAGGTGGGGCTTGGGGCTGTGCTGTCGCAAGAAGTGGGCGGAATTGAGCATCCGGTCACTTACTTGAGCCGGAAATTGTCCCCGGCGGAAAAGAATTATAGCGTAGTGGAGAAGGAGTGCTTGGCTGTTAAATGGGCCTTGGAGTCCCTACGTTATTATTTGCTCGGGCGGCAGTTCCGGTTGGTTACGGATCACGCTCCCTTGGTCTGGATGCGCAATGCCAAGAACGGAACGCTCGGGTCACCCGGTGGTTCCTGTCCCTCCAAAACTTCCGTTTTACGGTGGAGCATCGGGCTGGCAAGTTGCAGGGTAATGCGGATGCCCTGTCCCGGGCGCCCTGTTTGTTGGCTGGGGTTCAACACCACAAGTTTGAACCGAGGGGGGGGGTATGTGAGACAGTGCGGGGGATCATATGCGAGGGGCGCTATGTCTCCCCAGAATGCGCACTGTCACGTATTGAGCCCGGTGTAGGGTGTGAGAGAAAGGGACGGTCCGCTCCCTCCGCTCCGGGTCTTGCAAGGTCCCGGAAGGAGACACGGAGTTAAAAGCCTGAGCAGGAGGCAGGGCGGGGTTCCTTGTACACAGAATTGTGCCTTAGCTGCAAGAGCAGCAGAGATAGACAGGAGAGGTCTGGAGTTGGACTAACACGGCCTAGCCCAGGAGGGCTGGAGGAACTCGGGGTGACCCATAACGGAGGCATTTGGCCTGAAGGACCCGGGTACGTTATATGAACTGTGTCTTGTGTACCCGGCTGCGACCCAGATTCCGGCAGACTGTGCCATCGCTGTGTGTGTATCAGCAATAAACACCTGTTTGAACTACTACCGGGCTCCACGTGTTTCCTGACTTGCAATCCAGGCGCTGCCCCACACAGTACATGTGTAGAATGAAGAGACACTGTACAGAGGAGACCTGGAGACATCAGAGGGTGAAGAGTCTATACTGATCACTAGATCCCTGTATTTGTGTAGAATGAGGAGACACTGTACAGAGGAAACCTGGAGACATCAGAGGGTGACGAGTCTATGCTGATCACTAGATCCCTGTACATGTATATAATGAGGAGACACTGTACAGGGGAGAGCTGGAGATGTCAGAGGGTGAAGAGTCTATACTGATCACTAGATCCCTGTACATGTGTAGAGTGAGGAGACATTGTACAGAGGAGAGATCCGGACTGCCCATCACTAGTCCATACAGAGCAACCAGACAGCACAGACTAGTAGGATTCGATGGCTAGCACTCAACCTTTTGATGTTCTGGTCCTTAGTGAAAGGAGCCAATGGTTCCATGATCAATAGTTAATGTAATCACTGCACACGTACAAGTCGAAGGTATGCTTAAGGTGAATCTTCATTTATAGTGCATGGTGATGCAGCAGGTGACGTTTCGGCCTAATATAGGCCTTGATCACATGGTCACCCAGATGGGTTTTGCATTAAGTTAAAGCAGTTATGTCCTTATAGGTTTGGCTGTATACCATCAAGTAGTGTAAGTTATCCTATGGGTGATTTGTTTAACAGGGTATTGTAGTACCACTGGTGCTTCATGGTCACTTGAGGGATGGTGCCGGATCACTTGTGGAGCTATTACTCCATGGGGAGTTGGTGGCACAGTGGTGGGTGCTCACACCTCACTCCATGCTCAGACACTGAGGTGTCACTGTGCCACCAACTCTCCATGGCGTAATAGCTCCACAAGTGATCCGGCACCATCCCTCAAGTGACCATGAAGGACCAGTGATACTACAATACCCTGTTAACGAATTAACCATCTATAATTAAAATCAAGGAGACAAAGAGAGGCGCACATTCTGCCTTATCACCAGCGACACACACGAAACAAGAGCTAAAATTTGCTTGCTCACCTGGTTTGGTTGTGATAACCCACAACCAGCTTGAACACCTGAGTAACAGCTGCTGCAGAACCTCCACTGCCACATGCACGTGGGAACCAAACAGCTAAAAACCGGAATGGTGTCTCACGGTCGCGCTGCTGCTTCAAAGAATGCACTGGGAAGCCATTGCTTTAACCATCACCTTCTCCTCCACACTCTACCAACACGTTTCGGTGCACACCTTGCACCTTCCTCAGGGTACATTCAACAAGGTGTGCACCGAAACGCGTTGGTAGAGTGTGGAGGAGGAGGTGATGGTTAAAGCAATGGCTTCCCAGTGCATTCTTTGAAGCAGCAGCGCGACCGTGAGACACTATTCCTGTTTTTAACTAAAGAATTAACCATGGTATACAGCCGAACCGACAAGGACATGACTGCTTTACCTTGATGCAAAAACCATCCGGGCGACTATGTGATCAAGGCCTATATTAGGCCGAAACGCCATCTGCCACATCACCAAGCACTATAAATGAAGATTTACCTTACGCATACCTTCGAGTTGTACTTGTGCAGTGATTACATTAACTACAGACAGCACAGACTGGCAGCCGAAGGATAGTTGCGTGTAGTGATGTGTCGTTCGCAAAAGAGCCGACACATTGAGCCAGCTCTTTGATGTGAATGATAAGAGCCGCTCTTTGATGTGAACGAGCCAGAGAGCCGTGTTGTTTTTTTTCTCTGCTGGCAGCTCCTGAGTGTGACTCTGGTCTGGGGGGAGCAGCCAGGAGATAAGTGATGTATACACAGAGCTGTGAAGTTCCTTCTCCCAATTAAAGAAACACACATTGTTTCTTCCTTAGGGCAGTGAGCACAAGACCAGCAGTGAATGATGTCCTAGGGTTAACATTCCTGACCTCATCTGGCATATATGGTCTGTGTAGTAGGAGAGGCAGCTTGTTATTATCAGTGATCATCTCAGAGTATTAGGATTCAGGAACTCTACAGCGGGAGAATAGAGCTGTTGTTGGGTAAGGAATAGGATTTTAGGCAAAACGTGGAGCGATGTAGCCGCAGCTTCAATAATTGTATAGAGTATATATAGGAAGTCGGCACTAAAGCTGGCTTCACACTTGTGGACCCCTCCACAGTGTCCTGCAGAGGGGATCCGCAAGCCGAGTACAGGCACTGGAGGTCCCTATGTTTAACATGGGGACGCAGGTGCCTGTGCTCGGGTGCAGATTGGCGTGTGCACCCATTCACTGCTATATGTGATTTGTACGCAGGCGGATACATGCGCACAAATCATACATTCTCGTCCGCACCCTGAACGTGACATGTCGCATTCCTGGTGCGGATGAGAATGTATGATTTGTGCGCTTGCATCCGCCTGCGTACAAATCATACATGGTGGGCAATGGGTGCGTACACCAATCTGCACCCGTGCGCAGGCACCTGCGTCCCCATGTTAAACATAAGGACTCACAGTGCCTGCGCTCAGCTTGTGGTTCCCCTCCGCAGGATGCTGCGGAGGGGTCCGCAAGTGTGAAGCCAGCCTTAGTGTTCATTGTGTTCACAGGACAGATGGCCTACCTGACATGACTGTTTAACCCCTTAAGGTTTTTTTTCTGGTATAAAAAAAAGAGATAATCATTGACAAAATGTTCTGTCTCCATCTCTTCAATGTTTAGTGGGAGGCGCTGTGTGTGTTTGTATATATTGTGTGTGTGCGCGCAAAATTTAGACCTGGCCCCCTCCCACCTCTCACACTCCGCATGTACACACATTGGTCAGATGTATGGGCCCTGTGCATATATGTCCCTTATCCTGGTATATATGGTCTTCCCCTCCTACCACCATAGTCCTCCAATCATTAAAATGCATCCCCATATTCCTTCATATATTACAATGTACTCTTGTAGTCATCTATGTATTATAAGGGATCCCATTATCCCCCATAGTAATCAAAATATTATAATGCACCCCCATTATCCTCTATATAGTATAATCCTGCCTCAAAGCCCTCCATACAGCATAATGCAGCCCCATATCCCTCCATATAGTATAATGCAGCCTTATGGTTCTCCATATAGTACAATGCAACCCCCCATAGCTCTCCATATTTTATAATGCACCTCATAGTCCTCCATATAGTATAATGAATCCCAGAACCCTCCATATAGCATAATGCACCCCCATAGTGCTTCATATAGTATAATAATGCCTCACAGCCCTCCATGTAGTACAGTCATGGCCAAAAGTTTTGAGAATGACACCAAAATTATATTTTCACATGATCTGCTGCCCTCTGGTTTTTATTTGTGTTTATCTGATGTTTATATCACATACAGAAATATAATTGCAATCATATTATGAGTACCAAAAGGTTATATTGACAGTTAGAATAAGTTAATGCAGCAAGTCAATATTTGCAGTGTTGACCCTTCTTCTTCAGGACCTCTGCAATTCTCCCTGCATGCTCTCAATCAACGTCTGGACCAAATCCTGACTGATAGCAGTCCATTCTTGCATAATCAATGCTTGCATTTTGCCAGAATTTGTTGGTTTTTGTTTGTCCACCCGTCTCTTGATGATTGACTACAAGTTCTCAATGGGGTTAAGATCTGGGGAGTTTCCAGGCCATGGACCCAAAATCTCTATGTTTTGTTCCCTGAGCCATTTAGTTATCACCTTTGCTTTATGGCAAGATGCTCCATCATGCTGGAAAAGGCATAGTTGGGCGCCAAACTGCTCTTGGACGGTTGGGAGAAGTTGCTCTTGGAGGACATTCTGGTACCATTCTTTATTCATGGCTGTGTTTTTAGGCAAGACTGTGAGTGAGCCGATTCCCTTGGCTGAGAAGCAACCCCACACATGAATGGTTTCAGGATGCTTTACAGTTGGCAAGAGACAAGACTGGTGGTAGTGCTCACCTCTTCTTCTCCGAATAAGCTGTTTTCCAGATGTCCCAAACAATCGAAAAGGGGATTCATCAGAGAAAATGACTTTACCCCAGTCCTCAGCAGTCCACTCCCTGTACCTTTTGCAGAATATCAGTCGGTCCCTGATGTTTTTTCTGGAGAGAAGTGGCTTCTTTGCTGCCCTCCTTGAAACCAGGCCTTGCTCAAAGAGTCTCCGCCTCACAGTTCGTGCAGAAGCACTCACACCAGCCTGCTGCCATTCCTGAGCAAGCTCGGCACTGCTGGTAGTCCGATCCCGCAGCTGAAACAGTTTTAAGATACGGTCCTGGCGCTTGCTGGTCTTTCTTGGGCGTCCTGGAGCCTTTTTGACAACAATGGAAGCTCTCTCCTTGAAGTTCTTGATGAAGCGATAGATTGTTGACTGAGGTGCAATCTTTCTAGCTGCGATACTCTTCCCTGTTAGGCCATTTTTGTGCAGTGCAATGATGGCTGCACGTGTTTCTTTAGAGATAACCATGGTTAACTGAAGAGAAACAATGATACCAAGCACCAGCCTCCTTTTAAAGTGTCCAGTGGTGTCATTCTTACTTAATCATGACTGATTGTTCGCCTGCCCTGTCCTCATCAACACCCACACCTGTGTTAATGGAACAATCACTAAAACGATGTTAGCTGCTCCTTTTAAGGCAGGACTGCAATGATGTTGAAATGTGTTTTGGGGGTTAAAGTTCATTTTCTAGGCAAATATTGACTTTGCAAGTAATTGCTGTTAACACTAGAAGTCCCAGAATTTTCGAGCTTCCCCCTGCAGTCCCGAAAGAGGGTCAAATGACCCTTAGTCCAAATTGTCAACTCTGATGGCTCCAAATAGCATCCTTTCATTTGTAAATGTGGCCTAAAATCCTTCAGGTCATTCGACCCGTCTCTGGGTTCCAAATGTAGAAATATTAAATGACCCCTCTCTGGGACTTCTAGTGTTAAGCTGATCACTCTTTATGACATTCTGGAGTATATGCAAATTGCCATTAGAAAAACTGAAGCAGTAGACTTTGTTAAAATTAATACTTGTATCATTCTCAAAACTTTTGGCCATGACTGTATAATGCAGCCTCTCAGCCTCTCATCATAGTGAAACCTCACAGCTCACCATACAGCCCCCTCCTCCACCATAATCCTCTGGCCAGCGTGTACACAATAAAAAATAAATCTGTACTTACCTCTCCTAGTTCCCCCGCAGCTCCGTTCTCCTTGCCAAAACTGAAACAGTTTTAAGATAGGGCCTGGGGCCTTGCTGGTTTTCCGGGCGCCCCGGAGCCCTTTTTTACAACAATGGAAGCCTCTCCTTGAAGTTCTTGATGAAGCGATAGATTGTTGACTGAGGTGCAATCTTTCAAACTGCATAAAATCTTCCCTTTAGGCCATTTTTGTGCAGTGCAATGATGGTGCACGGTTTCCCTTTTGAGATAACCATGGTTAAAATGAAGAGAAACCCAAAGATACCAAGCACCAGCCTCCCCTTTTTAAAATGTCCAGTGGTGTCATTCTTACTTTTAAAATGACTGATTGTTCGCCCCCTGTCCCCCATCAACACCCCCAAACCCGGTTAATGGAACAATCACTAAAACGATGTTAGCTGCTCCTTTTAAGGGAGGACTGCAATGATGTTTAAATGTGTTTTTTGGGGGGGAAAATTTATTTTTTTGGCAAATATTGACTTTGCAAGTAATTGCTGTTAA
>JARQOC010000005.1:282119957-282163679 GCA_033576535.1 Allobates femoralis
GGACAAGATGGCCAGGCCCCTTGGCTGAGAAGCAGCCCCACAGCATGATGCTGCCACCACCATGCTTGACTGTAGGGATGGTATTCTTGGGGTCGTATGCAGTGCCATCCAGTCTCCAAACGTCACGTGTGTGGTTGGCACCAAAGATCTCGATCTTGGTCTCATCAGACCATAGAACCTTGAACCAGTCTGTCTCAGAGTCCTCCAAGTGATCATGAGCAAACTGTAGACGAGCCTTGACATGACGCTTTGAAAGTAAAGGTACCTTACGGGCTCGTCTGGAACAGAGACCATTGCGGTGGAGTACGTTACTTATGGTATTGACTGAAACCAATGTCCCCACTGCCATGAGATCTTCCCGGAGCTCCTTCCTTGTTGTCCTTGGGTTAGCCTTGACTCTTCGGACAAGCCTGGCCTCGGCACGGGAGGAAACTTTCAAAGGCTGTCCAGGCCGTGGAAGGCTAACAGTAGTTCCATAAGCCTTCCGCTTCCGGATGATGCTCCCAACAGTGGAGACAGGTAGGCCCAACTCCTTGGAAAGGGTTTTGAACCCTTGCCAGCCTTGTGACCCTCCACGATCTTGTCTCTGATGGTCTTGGAATGCTCCTTTGTCTTTCCCATGTTGACCATGTATGAGTGCTGTTCACAAGTTTGGGGAGGGTCTTAAATAGTCAGAAAAGGCTGGCAAAAGAGATAATTAATCCACACATGTGAAGCTCATTGTTCTTTGTGCCTGAACTACTTCTTAATACTTTAGGGGGACCAAACAGAATGCTAGTGGTTTGAGGGGTTGAATAATAAATGACCCTCTGAATTAACTTTTAACGCTTTAAAAAAAAAAAAAATTAAAAAATCTTTTTGGCTGCAGTGCATTTCCCACTTCCAGGCTGATCTACAGTCCAAATGTCACAATGCCAAGTTAATTCCGCATGTGTCAACCAGCTAAATCTGCAGGGGGTTGAAGACTACTTGTAAGCACTGTATGTTTTGAGGTGCCGCTTGATTTAGCGGGGGTACCGCGTTGTTGGGAGCCGGGTTACTCATGGTCTCTCCCCTTAGTTAAGCGCAGCCTTTCCCTTGGTTTCAAACGGAAGTGTTGGCCTCGCGGTGAGGAGTGAGGCACCACGGGAGTTTCCGGTTCCTGCTGCGTACAGGGGAAGTCGTCAGAGCGTGGGGGCGGGGCCAATCTTCGCGCCCTTTGCACAGTCACGCCCCTTCTTTTCCCGCGTTTTTGCGCAGCAATGGCGGACCAAATTTACAGTTCGATATTTACAGTCATTAAATAGCACACAATACCCGTGATAACGGGCCTGCTCGTATCCTGTTCGTGACGCCAAATTCTGACTCACCGTAGCCGGGGTGTTCTCGTCGCAGGCGTTGTCTCTCTTCTTGTCACGGAACCGCGCCTGCGGCTGTGAGGCCCGGTGCTCCAGATCAATAGGGGGAATGGCGGAACAGTAAAGGTTAAATGTCTTTGTGATGCCACCTGTGGGTGTTCGGTAACGGTACCGATGCTGCTGGGCCTCCGGGGGATATTAGGCAGCAAGATGGAATGCTCCCCACAGGATGAGCGGGAGTCCCCAGAGCCGGGAGCTGCACAAGATGTTGCAAGGCAGCTGCAGTAGCACTGCTGTTAGGCCCAGGATTCAGACACAGACACACTAAAGTCTTTTAAGTACCTTTTACTGGTGGCTTTCAGGAACGCCAGACCGGGTTAGTGAAGTTAGCAATCCTGGAGATTCACAGCAAGCAGTTGTAGTAGGCTTCCTTTCTCTATCTCTTTGATTAAGGTAGGGTGGATGTGGAATCCAGCCGGACCGGGCAGTGTGTTCAATGGAACTTGCTTCACCTGGTTAGCAGCACTGAGGGCACTGTAAAAGGGTCTGAGCAGGATCAGTACTCTTCCCTGGGCTCTCATAGGTAGGTGCTTCAGATGGAACAGGTGGCTAAACCTCCTGTTAGACGTGCTGGTTCTCTGTGGTGTCCGGGTAGCTCTCACAGCTTCGGTTCCAGTAACCGGTTAGGAAGGAAAGAGTCAGAATAACTCTGTGTTCCTTGAGAGGTGTTCTCCTTCTTCCTCTAACCCCAATTGCAAGGGTCTCCTCACTTGCTAGCTGGCTGGTTGGGCCTGGTGTGTCCCTCATAGGATGGAGGTTACACACGGGCTGGCAGCTCTTGTAGCGACTGCACACACTCTGAAGTTTCTCCCTCCAAGACTCTATTTATAGGGGGAACTGGCTCAAAGTGACCAGTGGAGCTCCCCTAGAGGCTCGGGGTGAAACCAGGTGTACTAAGGTGTTGTGGTGTTTGTGAGTATTGCTTTGCTGTTAACTCCATTCATGCCCTAAGGATTTCTGTGGTGCCCAACAAGGTGCCAGGGTGCCACAGTGGGGGGAGGGGGGCTGATTATTACCATGTATTAATATAATCAACTGTACTGGTGATAATTCCAACCCCTGTGCAATGTTAAAGAAATCCTGAAAACATGACCTGCTGGTGTTCTTCGAGGCCTAGAGTTCCCCACCTCTGGTGTACACCATTGTAGAATTAAGCACAGTTGGCATGGGAATTCTATAAATCCAGGGGTGTAACTACAATAGGTGCAGGGGTTGCAATCACACCCGGGCCCTGGAGCCTAGGGGGCCCCAAAAGTCCCTTTGGCCTATGAAAAAACACTACTGCTATTAAAGATTTGTAATACTTGGGGGCCCGTTGGAGCTTTCACATCGGGGCCCATGAGCTTCAAGTTACGCCACTGTATAAATCAATCCATTTAGTTTGCAATGTAGAATGCAGTGTTTTGGCTCAACGAAAACACACTGCGTCCAGAACGCTGGTATTACTGATTGAGGGCAGTCACCCTTATACTGAAAGAGATAAAAAATGTTCTGTAATATTACCAATAAATTTCGTAGATTTTGAGCTCTCGCGGACAGTATTTTCTCCCATCTTGTATCTGTATAACCAAATTGCCCACATTTATTGTACTTGTACTTGTCTGCCCTTTTAGCATGTAATATATATACAAATATTATGCTGCACTCAGTCCTGTCAATGAAGGTGCTAACTAAACACAATTCTATTTCAAATATCAATAGTTGCACTCGACAAAGACTTAATTCTAAATAGAAAAAAATTTAAACTGAAAAAGTACAGATACTTAGCATTATGGAAATGGCCAAATCAATAACCCAGTTGCCACACTGAGGCGATCTCTGTTAACTGGGTCCGAACACTAATGTAACTGCCTTGTGTCTTTCTGGGCTTTTTCTCATTGGCTGATACCAGGGAATAATAGAATTGCAGTCTTATAACTAAAGATAGGTACTTTGAATATGTAATCAGTGCCTTGGGAAAAGAGGTTAACCCCTTAGGCGTGCTAGAGACTGATTCCAGAGGGCAATAGCTTATATCTGACAAATGGAGTGAGGAAAGGTTCTATCACACAGGTGCTGAACCCATGTCATATATATATACAAATGATAAATTCTTAATTCTATTATACCCTGGTATCAGCCGATGAGGAAAAGCTCAGAAAGACACAAGGCAGTTACATTAGTGTTAAGACCCAGTTAACAGAGATGGCCTCAGCGTGGCAACTGGGTGGATTATTAATTTAGCCATTTCCATAATGCTAAGTATCTCTACTTTTTCATTTTTATTTTTTTTCTATTTAGAATTAAGTCTTTTAGCATTTAAAGCGCCATGGAATTTAATGGTGTTATATAAATAAATAATAATAATAATAATAATATTAATAATAAATTATTCCTCACAAACCCAGCCCACAGTCAGGTCTTTCTTCCTGTCACTGGAAATATAGGGGGCTCTCATGTTACTGGAAGAACAAAGACTCTGGAAAAGCAGCAGCTCCCACCCCTAAAATAAAATCCAGTAAAAATAGTATTCGCAAATCTAAATTCCCCCCTCCTTCTGAGTCCCCTACTGTGCCTAAAACACAGTCAGTGGCTACATGTGAGCCAATATTAGAGTGGGGAGAGCATTATTTGATGTGGTGCAAGTCTCCAGAAGTACAAACTGGGCAAAATGTATGGGGGGTGCTATGATATATGGGGGCACAATGTATGGGCACTAAACTGGCATATTTGCAATTCTCTAGAAAAAGAGCATGGCATATATTTTACAGACAAATATACATTATTTGAGATGTGCAATTTCTAAATGGGGACACTTTAGGGTTCTTTCTACACTTCTTGCACCTTAGGGGCTCTGCAAATATCACCTGCAAACTATTCTAGCAAAATTTGTGCTCTAAAAGCCAAATAGTGCTCCTTCCTGCTCAGATTTGCTGTGTGGCCAAACAGAGCTTTTTGACTACATGTTGGGTATTAATGCATTCATAAGAAAATGGGTAACAAAGTGTGGTGTCCACTTTTTGGTGTTACCTCTTACAAATGTGAGAACTTTGGTGCTAAAGCAACATTGTTAGGAAAAACAACTTCAATATGACAATTTAATGTTCTTATATTTTGTGAGGTTCCTGTGGCTTTAAAATGCTTGAGGGTCTACAGGAAGCAGAAGAAACACTTGCCCCCCTTATTTTTGATAAACAGCCAAGGTAAAGCAGACAGGAGGGGTCCAGTATTAACAGGCTGGGAAGGTCCATGGTCATTTGGCCATTCTGAGCCTAAATATACCAGCCTTAAGCTGCCTCAAAAGTGGAACATCACATTAGATGTGCCAATTCTGTCGCTTCATCTCGGCTCTTTGTGATTGCCCTGGTGAGTTTGAAGTGTGGGGGCTGGGAGTGAGGGAACCAGGGTCTGAGGTGGAGGAGACAATGGTAGTGGTGGGGACCCAACAGCCAGTTTGGGGCAGCGCTGGTGGGAGTAGGTGCAAAGACCGCTGCCAAATGGGGAGTCCCCAACTATCCGTCCACCCAGATTAATGTGTTTCACTGCAGAAGGTGTCGATTAGTTTGACTTGGCCTGTGTTCCAACCTTTTAAGCGGTATCTGGTTACCCTTTCAGAGAATAGCCACACCACCCTTCTCTCGTTCTCTTCTCTTTACTTGCCAGATGAAGGTTACCTGCTGGTCCCCTTACTGTTTCTCCTTCAGCCTGCACCACAGCATGACCCCAATTCCCTTCTGCTCTACATCCTGTCTTCTTTCATTGTTCTGCAATCACAATTTTCACACTAGTCTCCACCATTCTCTGTCCACAACTGCAAGAGCCCCTAAACCAGGATAACACTGTACATTATACAGTTGTGCTCAAAAGTTTACATACCCCAGCATATTTTTTGCTCTCTTGGACTTTTTTTTTTTTGAATCATCATTTTTATTGGGTTTTAATCGTCAAAATATTTATACAGAATCAAGTAAAAGAGACAAATATTCATACAGAAAACTGTGCATAACAGTAAAATATAAATCAAAGCTTTCGTATTGTACAGTATATTATTCCATATCCCTCCTCCCTCCCTCCCTCCCATATGAAATTATCCACATACATTAACCATTATCCACTCAAATAAAGAAAATATTGCAAACATTTCCAGTCTTGTACCAAAGAATATTACATCTCCTATACCTGACACCTCAACCTACCAGTGTACCCTCTAGCTCTTCCAGGGCATACCATGTCGATGTTCGGAAGGGCAGCATAAAATTTCCAATTTCCACATCCGTGAACTCATTTTCAATGAAGCGTCTCCATTTGAAAAAGAATTTTTTGGCCAATTTACTCGGGTTGCGAAGCGTATCTATGGATTCAAGAGACAGCGTGTGGTGCAACGTCATTTTCACCTGGGCAAGGTCTGGAGGCCTATCATTGAGCCAGTACTGGAGTAAGAGCCTCTTTGCTACCAACGCAATGTAATGCCATAATACATGGGGTTGCTTTATCATTTGGGAAGTTGGGTGATAATGGAAAATCCATCTCATCGGTTCTAGCTCTCCCATATCTCCACAAATCTTTCTAGCCCATGCATCTATTGTTCTCCAGTATTTCTGAGTCTCGGCACAGGACCACAGACCGTGTTCCAAATCAGACATGGGTGTTTTGCATTTTGGGCAATGAACCTCTCTTTCCTGATTGGATTTAGAGGGAGGAATGTTAAAGCCCTGGATGGTACCGTGCATGATCCTAAATTGTGAATCCTTCCATCTCTCATTAATAACATGTTGTCTGATCGTGCCCCATCCCTCAAGGATTTTCTGTGAAAGCTCCGGGTCTATGAAATGTTTACGCCATTTATTAAATTGGCCTCTCTTTCCTTGCGGTCTAAGAACCTGTTTTAATTTGGCATATATTGAAGTAATAGATACCTCATCTTTATCCATAGAGATCAGATCCGACCACAAGGAGTTCTCCATTTCCCCTGATATATCTCGTAAATGTGATAGGAGATGATGTCTCAACTGGCGATATTGCAAAGCGTGGAATTGGGATAAATTATATTTATGCAAAACCTCTTTCTCTGACATCCACCTTTTTTCCTCCTGATTCATGAGATCTCCCAATGTCCTAATACCCCTATCTCTCCATATCTTAAACAATGAGTTTTCCCGCCCCAGAGGAAAAGACGGGCAGCTCCAGGGGTTAAGCAGTTTCGAGATTTTCCATGCTAGCTTGAGTTTTTTCCTGACCTCCTTCCACGTCGCTATTGTGTCCTTATATATCACCGTGTTCTTTAAATTGGGGGGTAGAAAGGGTATTGGTGAGTGTAATAAGGCTACTAAATCCCAAGGTCTGGCCCATTCTCCCTCTAGAGTGATATCGGAGAATTTGTTCGTGCTTCTGATCCAATCAAGGACATTGCGTAGGATACACGCTAGATTGTATCCCCGAACATCTGGGAGCTGTAGTCCTCCCTCTTGCTTAGACTGAATCAAGGTTGCATAGGCTAAACGGGGTCTTCTACCTCTCCATAAAAATTTAGAGAAAGCTTTATTAAGTCTGTTTATATCACTATGTTTCAACAGCATGGGGATAGTTTGCAGGGGGTATAGCAATCTAGCAAAGCTGACCATTTTTAGTAAATGGCCTCGTCCCAACAGAGAGAGTGGCAGTCCTATCCATCTTGCCAATTCCTGTTCTATCTTCTGTATAATTGGCAGGAAATTCAATTTGTATGTAATTTCCGGTGTTCTGGCTAGGTGTATTCCCAGATATTTAATGCTATCTTTCCTTATTGGTAGACCGCAGAGATATTGTTTTCCCTGCATCTTATTCCCCGGGTCCATAAACAGAATTTCGCATTTGTTTTTGTTCAGGGAAAACCCAGTTTGTTTGCCTATCATCTCTATATCTGACATAATTTTTGGAAGATCTCTTTCAGGATGTTGGACATACAGGATGACATCATCCGCAAATAATGAAATTTTGATCTCTCTAACTCCCACCTTGAAGCCCGCGAAAGGATTGCATTCCTCCAGATATAGTGCCAGAGGCTCTATTGCCAAGTTAAAGAGAAGGGGGGACAAAGGACATCCTTGTCTCGTTCCCTTCTGGAGGGTGAAGGAGTCGGATAGGAATCCTGGTATACTCACGCAGGCTTTAGGCGTGCTATAGAGAGTCTGTATATAGTGCCGGAAGGGACCCGTAAGACCCACCATATCCAGGACTGTGCCCAGCCATGACCACCTGACATTATCAAATGCTTTCTCAGCGTCCAAGGTGATCATGGCTGGGTTACCCTCTTTCAGTTTCTTTTTCTCCCCCATAATATCCATCAACAGCATCGCCTTTCGGACGTTAGTGGTTGTCGATCGTCCCTTAATGAATCCTGCCTGATGTGTGGATATTATTTTGGGTAAAATCATTGCCAATCTATCAGCCAGAATCTTAGACAAGAGTTTCAGATCCTGGTTTATCAGAGATATTGGCCTATAACTTGCTGGGTCGGTGGGCGTTTTGTCTGTTTTAGGGATCAATTTAATGTACGCTAAATTCATCCTGTCTGGGATAGGAGATCCCCGTAATATGTCATTGTATAAGTCGCAAAGGATCGGGGAGATCTGTTCTCTCATTGCTTTGTAAAAGGCTCCATTATAGCTATCTGGTCCTGGGACCTTACCAGGGTTTAAATTCTTTATTGCCGCTTCAATTTCTCCAATCGTAATTGGATCATTTAAGACATTAATATCTTCTTGGGCGATGGATGGCATTTTGATTTTACTTAGCCAAAAAGGCTTTTCTGGTTTAGTTATTGTATTTTCTTGATATAGAGAAGCATAGAACCTGCCCAGAGTTTTTACAATATTCTTAGGGTCACTCCACAAGTTACCCTGCTTATCTTTTATTGATTGGATAGGTGAAGAGGTATATCTGCCTCGTGCTAGTCTTGCCAACAGCCTCCCACTTTTATCCCCGAATTTATGCAATTCAAGCTCTAGTCTATTTTTAAATATAGTCTCCCTCTTTCTTGCCCATTCATCAAATTCTTTCTTAGCTTGCAGCCATATCTCTCTGTCAGGAGTCGCCATGGTGTCTTTATATTGTAGATAAGCGGTTCTTACCTTCGCACTAGTTTCTACAAATTTTTCCTTAGCCCTTCTTTTGATCCCCATGCTGTATGCCATTATATGACCTCTCATGACTGTTTTTGCGGTCTCCCAGAATAGTCCCGGATCAGATCTATGGCCCAAGTTATCTATACTGTAGTGCGTCCACCATTCTCCCAATAATTTGGTGAAATTTTCTTCTTTAGTGAATGTGTCAGGAAACCTCCACAGATAATCGGTTCCTTTTTCATAATTATCTTTAATCTCTAAAACCACTGGACTATGGTCCGAAATTACCATGTCTTCAATTTTAATGTCTATCAATCTTTGTAGTATCTTGGTGGACCCAAAAAGCATATCTATTCTGGACCATGATCCATGGGGATGTGAAAAATGAGTAAATTCTCTACCCAAGGGGTTAGCCACTCTCCATGTGTCCGATAGCCCCACAAGTTTCGCCAAAGATGCTAGAGCACTTTCTGCCTTCAAGCCCTTCTCATTCTGGTTTCCCTTCCCCGTATATGTTGGGGAGCGTCTGTCTTCTTCTACTCTCATCACTGTGTTGAAGTCCCCTCCCATTATTTTATTAGCCCCCAGGTCTTGAAGTATTTTGTTCTGTAAATGTAGGAAGAAGGGCTTCTGATTTGCATTTGGTGCATATACATTATAAATGTTGAAGACATCGTTTTGGATCTGTATCGTCAGTTGAAACAGTCTACCCTCGTTATCACTTGATGTAGAGATAATTGAGTGGGCCAGGGACCTATGTATTAAAATCAAGACTCCCGCTTTCCTTTCCACTGCACTAGACCCAAGGACCTCCCCCACCCATAGTTTTTTAAGGCGGAAGAAGTCTTCCGATGTCAGGTGAGTCTCCTGGAGCAAAGCAATATCTATGTGCAATTTTTTGAGATGGCGAAGAACCATCATGCGCTTTGCTGGGGAGCGCAGCCCCTTAACATTCCAGGAGACCCACCTAACCATCAGAATCCTCCCCCCACGGGGCCTCTACTTTCTTTTTGAACACATTCCACACATATGATGAAAGCTCCGGTGTACACTGAAGTGAGTAAAATAAAGAACGGGAAATGCACATTTTGTTGAGCACAGGTTTGTAGATAATTCCCAATTTTTTACCCCCCCTTATCCCTCCCCCCCCCTTTTTCTAACACACCAACACCTACCATCTGTCCAATAAGAACACTTCACTTCTTCCCTCGAGTGCAGTCGACTAACCTATCTCCGCCCCGCCTCAGCTCCTCCCCAACTTAATATACATGTTAGGTTATATAAAATTGGTTCCCAGCCTGGCGGTCCTTTAGGGGCCCCCTTTTTTTTTTTTTTTTTTTCCCCCTTTTTTTTTTTTTTTTCTTCCCTTTCCTCCCCCCCGTCACTCAGTGCTGTTATCCCTGTCACGTCAGGAATAAAATATAACCATCACCTTAACCTTATAATAACAGTAACAGTAACAGTATGTTCTCCGTTATAGGAATATAAATAGTATAATACAATCCCCTCGACAGTATCATATTCAGGTCTCCTATCATTTGACTTAGAACATTGAGGAGGCTATTATTGCTCTATGGCATCTTACCAATTTCTGCCCATCTTATCAGGAGAAAATACGAGACCTAAGAAAACGTAAAAAACGTAAAAACAATAGAGAGGAGAGAGGAGCAGAATAGGTAAAGAAACAAAACATCACAACTTGTCTCCTCACGCTTATCCTGTGTGTCTCTCTTCGCTGAACAGTTTCGCCGCACTTGTGTCCGTTATGTCCAGTAAATAAGCATTACAGTTGTTGCTGAATGTCAATGGTCTCTTACTCCACTCTCATCTTTTTTTCTGCCAACGAGATCCCGATTGTCTCTGTTGTCTTGGAGTCTCTAATGGTGGCTTCTTCCCCGCCCCTTCGTCTATCAGGGAGTTCGATCTCAGTCTATAGGATCTTACAGAGCCTCTGTCAGCTTCGGAGTCCAGATCTGTATTAGAATTAAATTTCACAGGGGATCCGGTGGGATGTTGAGGTGGTGACACCGATGTCGTGGATCCTGGAGAGTTCGCGTTGTCACGAATAGCTGTCATTGCTTTGTCAGGGTCAGAGAAGGTCAACATGATTCCCTCCCTGGACCTGAACCTCAACGTCGCTGGGAAGTTCAGCTGGAATCGAATGTTTCTTCTATGGAGTATCGAGCACACTTCACTGAAGGACCTTCTACGGCGCGTAACTTCTATAGAATAATCCGCGAATACCAGAGCTCTGTGACCGTGTATTAATAGAGGATGCTTTTTGGCCTTGTAAGCGCGCAGTATTTCCTCCTTGTCTCGGTGGTTAAGGTACTTCGCTATGGCATGTCTAGCTTTAGTGGGCTCTTTGGTAGTGTTGGAGACAGTAGATCCTGATGTCGCCCTCTTTTCCTGTGGCTCCCTCATCTGGCCAATTCTGTGGGAGCGCTCCGTCTTACATCTATGGGTGAGACCCAGAGCTTTGGGAAGATCCACCTCAAAGATTTCCTCTAATTGGTTCGTAGGTATGGTTTCAGGGAGACCCACTATTTTGAGGTTGCTCCTCCTTGCCCTGTTCTCAATGTCCTCAAGTTTTGCATGTGCATAATCAGAGTGATGTTGTAAAGACATTAACTGTTCTTCCAACTCCTGTATTCTATCTTCTGCTGCACTGATTCTTGATTCAGCTTCAGTAAGTTGCTGGTCATGTGTCTCTACTTTAGCTGTTAAATCTTTTGTTGTGGCCGTCACCATTTCAGCCACTGCTGATTTAAAGTCATCAGCCATGTGAAGTGCAAGTTCTTTTGCCAGGGCCTTATAATCAAAATGAGGGGCTCCCCATCTGCCATCCATATTCACTCCACTGTCTCCTGGACCCTGTCTGTCATCTGTAGCTTCCTTGTCTGTAGGGGGGCAGCTCAGGGATTGTTTATTCATGGCAGCTGCTGCCTGATGCAATTGCTCTAGAGAAGTACCCTTTGGATACTCTGCGGCTGCTTTTGCTGATCTCCTCTCCTCCTCCACACCAAACTCACTAGTCACACTAGCTCCGGTCCCGGGCTTCCTCATCCCTCCTGCTGCTATTAGGTCTGACTGCGCGCTATGCACGCTATGTCCGCCCTGCCCGCCATTACCGATTTCCTCGTGGTGTGCCGCTGACTTCTCTCCCTCCCGATTCCTTGTGACAAAGCGATCCATCGCGATCTCGATGGACGCTCCCAGTGTTGTTGCAGCCGCCACTGTGGTTTTTGGTGCCCGGTGCCAGGCTGGGGGCTGGATGTCGGCGGATTTGCCGAGGCGGGGAGCGGAGCAGCCTTCAGACGCGGCTGCACATGGAGGCGCTGGAACCGGAAGTCGCTCTCTTGGACTTTTTTTCAGATAATATGAATGATAACACAAAAATCTTTTTTTTCCACTTATGGTTAGTGGTTTGGTGAAGCCATTCATTGTCAAACTACTGTGTTTTCTCTTTTTAAATGATAATGACAACCAAAACATCTAAATGACCCTGATCAACAGTTGACATACCCTGGTGATTTTGACCTGATAACATGCACAGAAGTTGACACAAATTTGTTTGAATGAATAAAGGTAAAATCCTCACCTGTGACCTGTTTGCTTGTAACCAGTGTGTGTGCATGCAGGTTCCAAAAAAGCATGTAAAATCTGCAAGTGTGACCCTAGCCTAAACCAGGAAAGGGATACAAAAAGACATCCAAGGAATTCACAATGCCAATCAGCAGTGTTCAAACTGTGATTGCCAAATGGAAAATCAGGGGCTATGTAAAAACCAAACCACGATCAGGTAGACCAACAAAGATATTGGCCACAACTCCCAGGAAAATTGTTCAGGATGAAAAGAAAAAGCCACATATAACATCAGTTAAATACAGGACTCACTGAAAACTAGCGGCGTGACTGTTTCAAGATAAACAATAAGAGGGTACTTGAAGAAAAATGGTTGTATGGTCAAGTCACCAGAAGAAAGCCATTACTGCGTAAATGCCAGAAAGTATCTCACCTATAACACACTAATCAGCACAGAGGCAAGCCTCCGAACTTCTGGAACAAGGTAATTTGGAGTAATGACACCAAAATGAAGCTTTTTTGGCTACAACCATAAATGTTACATTTAGGCTGCTTTCACACTGCAGTTTTTTCCTGATCAGGATTCATCAGGTTTTGTGTGCCAAAACCAGGAGTGAAACTTGCAGAGAAAAACTATAATTGAAAGATTGACACCTGTTCTGAGTTTTGGAGACACTTGGGTTTTGACACACAAAACCTAATGAATCCTGTTCAGGAAAAAACTGTAGTGTGAAAGCAGCCTTAGGCTGGCTTCACAGCACGGCGCAGTCCAGTCCGGGGCTGTCAGGCATGAACCTGACAGCCCCGGACTGGATCAGCACACAGAACCGAGGGTCAAATGTGCCCTCCGGTCCTGTGTGCAGCTGGATGGCTGTAATTGCAGCCGCAGCTGCTGATTTTTCAAGATCGCGGCTAGCAGGGAGCTAGCAGTGGTCCTGAAACACCAGCGGCTTGCAGCCGCCGGTATCCGGTTCCTGGATTTGCCCGGACCGGGGCAATCCGGGAGAGTCCGGGACAATCCAGGCAAATCCGGGATACGGCATTTTGGGGCGATTTTTCTCCCCGGACACAAAAACGTTGCAAGCAACGTTTTTGTGTACAGTGACAAAAATCCGATTTCTCCCAAATTCCACCGCAGAGATGAAACTAGATGGCAGATAGCTGTCATCTGGCTCCATCCGGCCCCATAGGCTACTATGGGGCCAAAAACCGGTGCGGGGCTGTCTGGTTTACACCGGACAGCCCCGGACCGGACCTTACCGTGGTGTGAAGCCAGCCTTAGAGAGGTGTTAACAAGGCCCATGATGAAAAGAACACCAATCCTTCTGTAAAGCATGGAGGTGGATCGCTGATATTGTGGGGACTTGTGAGCTTCAAAGGCACAGGAAATTGAAGGAAAGATGAATGCAGAATGTGATCAACAAATACTGGGGGCAAACTTGCACTCATAAGCCAGGAAGCTGCGCATGGGACGTATTTGGACGTTCCAACATGAGAACGATCCAAAACACAAGGCCAAGTCGATCTGTAATTGGCTAAGGCAGAACAAAGTGAAGGTTCTGGAGTGGCCATCTCAGTCTCCTGACCTCAATATCATTGAGCCACTCTGGGAAGAACTCAAGCGTGCAGTTCATGCAAGAAAGCCCTGGAATATACTGAACATGAAATGGGGTTTTTTTTGCCAAAAAATAATGCGCAGCTTTACCATTTGAGAAAATAAAGAGCCTCATCTCCATATTTGGAGAAGAATGTGTGGCACACCTTGGTGGTGCTCAGAAGTAAAAATTATAACAACGATAGCAGTACTTCGGCACACGAAAAAAGGAAAATCAGTCAATGTTTCAATAAAGTGACGTTTTTATTCAATCACTCCAAGTGAATCCAAAGAAAATTTTAATCAGACAAGATTGTTAACGTTTCGGTTCTCCGCTGGAACCTTTATCAAAACTGATCTATAACAACAAACAGAAAATGCAGTATCAGACAAAACAAGTTATTAATATTTTATACATAAGGTAAAATAAATATCGATCATTGTGATCTAAAATTATGTGGACAAAAATAACACTCAATTTATGTACCTTAAGACAATTGATATCTATATGGGCAAAGTGTGAAGACCACACTGGGTGCCATAATTCATTATAGGGCTGATAGCCCCTTGATTCAACTACTTTGGTTCTTTCCCTGGTTCTTTCCCTTTTTCTCCAGTATATATCAGATTAATTGAATATATGTACCTTGCTGCAGATTACCCTTGAGACCAGGTGTTGGCATACAATTTGCATGTATTGATATAACAATGTGACTATCTCTTATAGACTCTGCATAAAGTGGGCTTTTCCACAAGCGAATTATTCCCCATTTCTCTTGCTAACCCTGACCATAGGTAACTTTTTTGTAATCTTTTCTCTGTATTTCTGTTTATAAGCATGACATATGTACGCAAGATATAGATGACATAGTGACAGAAACCTCACTAACCTTATTAATATCACCTGCACACCTTCATCTCCCTCTTTTAATTGCGCTCTCTGGAATCCACGGTCTGTATGCAACAAACTTCCCTTCATTCATAACTACTTTCTCACTAACTCTCTCAACCTCCTGGCTCTCACTGAAACCTGGATCCAGGATTCAGACACTGCTTCCCCTGCTGCTATTTCATACGGCGGCTTACACTTCTCTCACTCTCCTAGACCTGGCAACAGACGTGGCGGTGGAGTTGGCCTCCTCCTGTCCCCACAATGTACTTTCCAGGTCATTCCTCCAGCCCCATCACTCTCATTCCCTTCTTTTGAGGTCCATACCATTAGGCTATTCCATCCCCTCCCCCTCAAAGTAGCAGTGGTATACCGCCCCCCAGGGTCACCCACCCAGTTCCTCGACCATTTCTCCACTTGGCTCCCGCATTTCATGTCCTCAGATTTACCAACCCTTATTCTGGGAGACTTTAACATTCCCATAAACAGCCCCATCTCCCCATCTGCATCCCAGCTCCTATCTCTAACTACCTCTCTTGGCCTATCACAGCTCTCAACCTCTAAGACACACGAAAACGGTAACACCCTTGACCTTGTCTTTACCCGGCTCTGCTCATCCTCCCCCTTGGATAACTCAACTCTACTCTCTGACCACAACATTCTTTCCTTCTCACTCACTAACCCTCGGCCAACACAGCCCAATCCTACCTATCACACATCCAGAAATCTACAGGCCATTAACCCTCAAGCACTCACAGACGTCCGCATCTCATCTCTGTCCCCAATCTCTTCAATCTCCTGTCCAGATCAGGCAGTAAATCACTACAATGACTCTCTCAGAAGCTCCCTGGACCAAGTAGCGCCCCTCACCCGCAGAACCTCCAAACAGAGAACAAAACAGCCCTGGCTCACACCACAAACTCGATTCCTCCAGCGATGCTCTAGGAGTGCTGAACGTCTATGGAGGAAAACTCGCTCACCAGGAGACTTTATCCACTATAAAGTCATGCTAAAAACCTACAACTCTGCCCTTCACCTTGCCAAACAGACCTACTTCACCATCCTGGTCTCCTCACTATCCAACAATCCAAAAAAACTCTTTGACACCTTTCACTCTCTCCTCAGTCCTAAAGTGCAGGCCCCCATCACTGACCTCTGTGCTGATGACCTGGCTTCCTACTTCATGGAGAAAATAGACAACATCTGCCAGGAAATCAGCTCTCAGCCTCCAAGCGCTGCCACCCCCATTCTTCCCCACATCTCCTCCGGTTCACTCCCCACATTTGACCCAGTCACAGAAGAAGAAGTCTCCAGGCTCCTTTCTTCCTCTCGTCCCACCACATGCACTACTGACCCCATTCCCTCACACCTGCTCCAGTCCCTCTCTCCAGTCGTCACCACTCATCTAACCAAAATCTTCAATCTCTCCCTCTCTTCTGGCATTTTCCCCTCCTTCTTCAAACACTCGATCATTACTCCATTATTAAAGAAAACCACTCTCGACCCAACCTGCACAAATAACTACAGACCAGTCTCCAATCTCCCCTTCATCTCTAAACTCTTGGAGCGCCTGGTCTATTCCCGCCTCACCGTTACCTCTCCGCTCACTCTCTTCTACATCCATTACAGTCTGGTTTCCGCCCCCTTCACTCTACAGAAACTGCCCTCATCAAAGTGACCAATGACCTTCTGACAGCAAAACGTAATGGTGACCACTCTCTGCTTATTCTCCTTCATCTCTCTGCAGCTTTTGACACTGTCGACCATCAGCTCCTACTCTTTATGCTGCACTCCATTGGCATAAAGGACACTGCTCTCTCCTGGCTCTCCTCCTATCTTTCTGACCGCTCTTTCAGTGTATCTTTTGCTGGCTCCACTTCTTCCCCTCACTATTGGGGTCCCTCAGGGTTCAGTCCTTGGCCCTCCCCTCTTCTCTCTCTACACGGCCCCGATTGGACAGACCATCAGCAGATTTGGCTTTCAGTACCATCTTTATGCTGATGACACACAACTATACACTTCAGCCCCTGACCTTACCCCTGCGGTATTAAAGAACACCAATGACTGTCTAGCTGCAGTTTCCAATATCATGTCCACTCTCTATTTGAAACTAAACCTTTCCAAAACTGAACTTCTTCTGCTCCCCCCATCCACTAACCTCCCTAAATCGGACATCTCTCTCTCAGTTTGCGGCACCACGATAACGCCTAGACAGCAGACTCGCTGTCTGGGTGTTATGTTTGACACCGATCTCTCCTTCTCCTCCCACACGCAATCTCTCGTCCGCTCCTGTCGATTACACATGAAGAATATCTCTAGAGTCCGCCCCTTTCTCACCCTGGAAACAACAAAAACCCTCACCGTGGCCCTACTCCATTCCCGCCTTGACTATTGCAACTCTCTATTAAGCGGCTTCCCCCTCACCAGACTTTCTCCTCTCCAGTACATCCTTAATGCAGCAGCCAGGATCACCCATTTGGCCAATCGTTACTCAGATGCCTCCGCTCTGTGCCAGTCATTGCACTGGCTGCCCGTATATTACAGGATCAAATTCAAATTGCTTGTTCTCACCCACAAAGCTCTTCACAGAGCAGCACCCCCCTACCTCTCCTCCCTCATCTCTGTCTATCACCCCACCCGCTCTCTACGTTCCTCAAATGACCTTCGACTAACATCTGCACTAATCCGATCCTCCCACTCCCGGCTCCAAGACTTCTCCAGAGCTGCACCAAACCTCTGGAATGCTTTACCCCAAGAAATCAGGACTATCCACAACTTGCATGGCTTCAGACGATCCCTAAAAACGCATCTTTTTAAGGCGGCCTATCATACTCCCTAATAGAAGTCCATTGCACTGTAGATAGTGAATGGGCTATCCCTCTGGACATTACTCTTCTACAAACTCCACCAAACCAAAAAGGTCTACACAGACTGTATAATGACCATCCATGTAAGCTTAGCCCTATGCCCCATTTCCTCAAGATGCATGGACCATCAGTGCAATAAGCCCCTGCACCCTGTGCAACCCCTATCCCGTTGTAGATTGTAAGCTCTTTTGAGCAGGGTCACCTTCATTTCTTGCTTTATTTCTTGTATTTTTTTTTCACATTGATTCTATGCCTATTGTTTTGTATCCAATTATTGTACTTTATTTGTTCTCTACTGTAATTACTTACTGTATATTTTCTGTACTCTAACCCTACATTGTATAGCGCTGCGGAATATGTTGGCGCTATATAAATAAAGCTTTATTATTATTATTATTATTATTATTATTATTATTATATGAGATATTTATAAGCCATCCCGGGGACGGTGGTCTTCACACTCTGCCCATATAGATATCAATTGTCTTAAGGTACATAAATTGAGTGTTATTTTTGTCCACATAATTTTAGATCACAATGATCGATATTTATTTTTATCACTACCTTATGTATAAAATATTATTAACTTGTTTTGTCTGATACTGCATTTTCTGTTTCTTGTTATAGATCAGTTTTGATAAAGGTTGCAGTGGAGAACCGAAACGTTAATGATCTTGTCTGATTAAAATTTTCTTTGAGCCTCATCTCCAACTACCACAAAAGAATTCAAGCTGTCATTGATGTTAGAGGGGGCAATCCATGGTATTAAGAACTGAGGTATGTGAACTTTTGATCAGCATCATTTGGATGATTTTGGTTGTCATTATGATTTAAAAAGAGTAAACATAGTAGTTTGACAATAAATGGCTTCACCCAACCACTAACCATGAGTGGAAAAAAAGTTTTTGTGTTATCATTCATATTCTCTGAAAAAAAGCTACGAAAGCAAATAAAATCTGCCGGGGATGTAAACTTTTGAGCACAACTGTATATATCTGCCTTGTGTGTCAGCTTTACTTTAACTCTGCTCCCTAAGCCCTAGGTTACTTCACAACTGGTTAATGACAGCTAGAGGTAAATACCATACCGCACCCGTTTCAGGAGATAATACATTAACATCACTATAAAAGCATAGAAAAACATGCAAAATCAGCAGTAGTCTTCAGGGGCAAGAGTTTCTTTCTAGCATCAGCCATCTCTTTACACATTGGCAAGAGGGATTTGGGGTCAACATCAGCTACGTAGATTAGCTGCCATCAAGCCCTGGTGTTAGTAATGGAGAGGAGTCTAACAGACACCCTTATTACTGACCCAGTAAGTATAAGAGAAAAAGACACAAACTAATTTAGATGAAAAAACAGTCCCTCATTCTTAATCTGGTTCACAATTAAAAAAAAAAAATCACGCTACCCCCCCAAAAAAAAAACATGCAGATCGGAAATAGTCCAAGGATTCCGACACAGTCTACTGAATCCAACCATAAAAGAGAGAAATAAAGACAAGTTGCTGTCCCTTGTTCACCAATTTATTCCCCCAAACCTTTGCCGAGCAGTGAGGACATCAGAGATCACACAGAGGGCAGCGTGAGACCCGGTGTAGCAAACCATAGTTCTGACTATACTTGGGGTTGAAGTGGCCTAGATTAGATTATACTTCAGGGTATAAATGGGCCTTTACCAAAATATAACCATCAGGCCATGTTATACCCCTGTAAGTAGCTTTAAGGGTACCTTTACACGCCGCTACAACATGGTAGAAACAACCGGGTAGATGGGAGAAATGTATCTTGCACCGCCAAATCAACCCGAGGTAGCGGCGTGTGAAGACGGTTGTTTCCACCCGTCACTTGCGGCACCTGTTTCAGAGCTGAGCTCTAAAACAGGTTGATTTCAACCCGATGGTAGCGGCCTATAGCGGCGTGTAAATAAGGAACAAGAGGGTTGTTTCGACACCTTGCTATCTACCTGGGGCGTGACACAGGCTTCGGGAAACCACCCCCCTTCAGCGATCATTGGAGGAAGCTCCTGCGTTACGATTGGTAGTCGCTGCATAGGGCGGCATATTTAAGGAGCTGACCAGTCACACTACACAATTGCTCGAGCGTCATGTCTTAATCAGCCTCCTGCGCTGGCTGCCCAATCATGATGCTATTGCTTTGTCCTATCAGCGTACGAAATTCTCGTAATCCACAATTCTGGCACGCCTATGTGTTGTCCCTGCTGCTCCAGGTCCTCCCATATTACCTTCTGTTACGGAGTGCAAATGAGGTAAGGTGGTCTACAGAAGGTAACTTTAGGCACCCGGCGGTGCATCCAGAGATAGATTCAACCTTCTGTAGTGCACCTTATAGCGGCGTGTACAGGCGATGCGGGTACCGTTTGTAACCGTTCGTGCGTGCTCGTGCACGTGAAGCACCCGGTTGTTTCTACCATGTTGTAGCGGCGTGTAAAGGTACCCTAAGGGTACCTTTACACGCGGCTACATTTCTAGGGTGGCTACAGGTAACTTACTGGTTGCAGTGAAATCATGGAGAGATTATTCCATTTGTACACAGCAACAAGATAGAACCTTATCTCCATGATTTCACTGCAACCAGTAAGTTACCTGTAGCCACCCTAGAAATGTAGCCGCGTGTAAAGGTACCCTAAGTGTTATACACAAGAATGACTTAATTTTTCAACATTTTATTGGGGATTCAGCTTTGTCTATTAAGTTAAATAAGAAAGCTAACTAACTTAAATCTTAAAACTCTAAACACATAGACCTTTATTACTTCAACCAGATAAACTTGACTGTTCATAATATAATTAAAATCATAATGTCATGAAACTTCGTCTTATAAAGATGGCTTAATATGAGTAGATTATCAGCTGACTGTTTGTGGGTCATCTGATCGTTAGCGATAAGTCACTTATTACTCAATGCAAGGGATGACACATCGCCCAGTAGTTATCCTGTGTATTGGGACCTTTTGACTAGCAAGTCATTACTATAATATAAATATTTAAAGGTAAACACTGATAATTACATTAATCATGCTTATTTTCAAGATAAAGTGCATGTTCGGTTGTTGACTGCAGATTGAAACTTGCAGGATATGTCAGCCAATCTGTGTGACATTTGTGTAAATAATGATGTTGCAACTTAACAGATTCGCAATGGCCATGATCTTTGCATCAGTTGCCCAGACTCCATCACGAGACATTCCAGACATGTTCACATATTCATTTACATTTGGGTTAAAGTAGTCGTAGTTTTTTTGTCATCTGTTTTTATGTGGTGGATGTCTTTATCTCTTAGAAGGGAAAGGTTGTCCTATGTTCCTGTCAGGATGTAGCTGATAGCCTGGAAGTAGCAGCTCTCATCACCTTTGGTTTTATATGTACGTCATGGTTGTCCTAAGTTCCTTGTGCATCCATAGCGTACAACCATACCAAACAAAAGGCCAAGAGTGATGAGAAGATTCTTCCTTACTGAATTTGGTAGTGGGTTAAAAGTCTTAGCTTGTGTTTCTGTATCACTGGGACAGTCTCCTCATCCTGGTAATTATTAAGGTTGCTGGCATTGTAGGCTTTGCTCAGAATTTTTCCAGTCTTATTCTTAGGTTTTACTCATACCTTGGTCAAGGATCCCATAACTAAGCAGGTGTCACACCATGGCATACGGACACCCAGCATGCGGCAAAACACAAAGGGGACAACAGGAATGAATAGAAAGAAGGCCCTGACAATATGGAGAGGAGAGAGAGGTCACCTCCTGACACTCACCTGAGGCTGGACCATGTGCTTCATAAACGTCCCTATACCGGTCCTTCACCCCATCGCTGGCATATGCCTGGGCCCTCGCTTGCACTAATCTAACTCTGCCTAGTGTGCAGTCCGGCGAGGTCACTAGTCTCAATAATACAACACAATGAAGGGAAGACAGACAGAGGGAAAATAAACATAAGAGGAAAAACACTCCATAATCCTCCAATGCAGCAAAACAGAAGAGCTGCAATAGTCATAAACGTTCATTTTTTTCTAGAGACAGGCTCAAAGAGGTCAGCATAGAAAGGGACTCTAACCAGTGTCAGATGGTAAGACCAGTGAATTTTTATAGCAAAGGGGAATGGTCACAAGCTTTTTGCACCTGAGAATAAAGGGCACAAAAGACAGCCTGCAAGGATAGAATATGAGAGCCCTGGAACACTATCCAAAAAAAGAGTTGATAGGTATAAGGCACTTTTTGTTGGTTATAAGAAGCAATTGATTTTAATGATTTATTTTAAAGCATGCACAGCCAAAAATTAAGTTAAGGGTGCCAACAATTTTGTCCAGCCCATTTTTGGAGTTTTGTGTGAAATTATGACCAATTTGTCTTTTTTCTGTTTTACTTTGTGTTGTTCCAATACACACAAAAGAAATAAACTCGTGTATAACAAAGCATGGATAACTGCAATAATTTTCTGGGGGAAATACTTTATTTTGTGGAACAATTTCAAGAGTGCCCATACTTTTGGCCATGACCGTAGCACCATTAATTCCACATTATCAGTATGTCTTTGGAGGCATTGCTTCATATTTTTTTTACAAACACTTAGAACATTTTGGCCGTGGTCAGATGGTTTTATGCCCTATTATCTTCTACACGTTTATTAGGAGAATTTCAATATTTAATAAAAGACATATGATCGCAATTATCCCGTATCATTGTTTGTCAGATCTATTTATTCTCTTGTTTTTATTTCAGGCTGGTACAATATACTGTAATAGATTTTTGTAGACAAACAATAATATTTTTACTGTCTGTACAAATTACAGCCTGTCTAGTCGAGTTTACACTCCATATCTTCCTGTCTGAGTTTCCACGACTCAGAGCATCTTTGCTGTACTTACTTTTTTATATTAGAATAGCTCTATTTGATGCTGTATAGTGAATGCTGAGATTTATTCTACTTGGCTATGTCTATGGTAACATTTTAAATTGTATAGGACCAATGCTTCAAGTAAAGCCTTTGGTGAGAGTTTAGGAAATAGTGGGTTCTTCTAAAATCACAATATTGATAGCCTATCCATAGGTTCACTTATTGCACAGAATGCTAATCCTTCCCTTCCACTTTCGAATGATGGCCCTTGAGATCTAACTTTAATGATAAAATATTGCAAGTTTAAACTCCTATTGTTCTCCTTGTTCTGATCTAACTTTCAGAGTTGCTTGTGTGTCTGGGACTACTGTCCATCAGTCTCACTGTTATTTCTTTTGCATGGATTTTTTTATTGTAACCAGGGGAAGATTGCCTCCCTTCCGGGTCCAGATGAAATATAGGAGATAGAAGTTTGGATCATTTATATCAACTGTGAAATAATAGACTTTGCCCATAAAGGCAAAGGAGTATCTCGAACAACAAGGACCTTAAGGCCAAAATGGGCCTGGAAGTAATACATTTATCCAAACACACCCTGATAGATTCTCAGATCTGTGTTCTCAGTAAAGGCCTCACATTTCTCCCACTAACGCTCTTAACTTTTTTGCAGCTCTGAAAGTTATTCACCTTTTTTTGGTGAAAATTAATTTAAAGGGAACCAACCACCCCCAATGACCCCCCTGGACTATTAATATGGCTCCCTACACCCAGCACATACATGTGCTGCAATGTTTTTTGCTAAAAAAACTGGTTTTTAAAAGTAAAGATAATGCTTTATAAAGTTTCAAACGAAGTGACGGTTAGGCGTTACATGTGGCTAAAGCCGGGTTGCAGCTGCCACTCATTCTCCTCTCTCCCCTCACAGCCGTAACGGCCAGCCCTTTTTGCAGCGTCACAGCCTGGTGCACGGGCTCGCATGCCCGTGCACACGTCATCAGCTACAGCCGGGTAGCGCGCGCGCGCTCTGACTTCCACAGCCGAGCGCAGGAAGTCAGAGCGCGCGCTCGCTACCCGGCTGTAGCTGATGACGTGTGCACGGGCATGCGAGCCCGTGCACCAGGCTGTGACGCTGCAAAAAGGGCTGGCCGTTACGGCTGTGAGGGGAGAGAGGAGAATGAGTGGCAGCTGCAACCCGGCTTTAGCCCCATGTAAGTAACGCCCAACCGTCATTTCGTTTGAAACTTTATAAAGCATTATCTTTACTTTTAAAAAACAGTTTTTTTAGCAAAAAACATTGCAGCACATGTATGTGCTGGGTGTAGGGAGCCATATTAATAGTCCGGGGGGGTCATTGGGGGTGGTTGGTTCCCTTTAAAAAAATGCACTTCCGGCAATCACCATCTGATATGGGGATAACACCGAACAGGAGGCCATCCAAGTGCTGGAATAGCTACTAAGGGACCAAAAAGTGGGATCTCAAGGTGAGTTTCCTAAATACAGTTTGCTCAAATACACATTTCCTCCCTTGTCTGTGCCCAGTGATTGAGATCTTCACTAGACTAGTTTTTGATGATGTGTAGAAAATGTTGACTTGCCACTCTTCTGATAATTTAACCTTTAATCATAGACACTACAAGAATGACAGCAAATGGATGATATAGTATTTAAGGCTGTGGACAAGGGGAGAAATGTCATGGTGTAGCCTATAGAAGAATATGAGAGGGGGGCCCACTGCCAACTAAGGGATAGAAACTAAAGATGAGCGAACACCAGAGTGTTCGCATTCAGATTTGTTCGCCAAATGCGGGGTGTTCACCAACTTCTTTAGCAAACATTCACCAAATGTTCACCGAACAAGTTTGAAATCAATGGCTGGCAACTTTCAAGGTATAGAAAACTCCTTCAAAGGTGTCGGAAAGCTGCCAAACACAGTCATACACACACAGGTCACCTTGATTGCATCGGTCCATTTTCCTGCGTCCCTCTTGATTCTGCATCCACGCTGTCGGTGTGTCATTTGTATTGTCAGCTAATTCTATCACCATAGCAATTGCATCACATGACCAGACAGTGTCATCTGATCTGGTCACCTGACTTGATTACAATGGTGACCAGATCAACTGTCGCACACGTCACTTACCACTAGCTCTGCTCCAGGTGCACGGTGACTCGCTAAGGTCACCTGAAGTCACCGTTCAGGTAACCATGGTGACCGCTAGTCATAGCAGGTACCATGGTTATCTGAACGGTGACCTCAGGTAACCTTAGAGAATTGCTGCTTTTGGACAGAGCTCGCAGCTCATTCATTCAGAGACTGGAGGCTGTGGTGACAGAATGCTGTATTCTTCAGCCTCCAATTAAGAAGACGCCACAGAGGATCGTGAAGGGGTATGAGGGTGGGGAGTGGGTACTAAAGATGAAGTCAGTAGATGTCTCTGTGTTTTTATTTTGAATCAAATAATGTTCCTCTGTGTTGTGTCTTTTAAGCATTTATTTGAGATTCTTAATGGCTTATTTTGACCTGACATGGTTTAATGGTTCTTAATGATTTAATTTGGCCTGACATTAAGAATCTCAGGGCTTAATACCAGCTGGTAATACAAAACTGGTATTAACCATTTATTACCCAGCATGCCACCAGGGCCACTGGAAGAGCCCGGTAAAGTGCCTGGAAATGGTGATACGATGAATGCGCCATTTTCAGGGGCAGCTACGGGCTCCTATTCTATAGCTTGAGGGGGCCCTAAAACAATGGGCTCTCACCCCATTGAGTATAACAACCCTCAGCTGCCTAGTTTTACCTTAGCTGTTAATTAAAAATAGGGCAGAGCCCACACTTTTTTTTTTTCCATAAAAGGTAAAATTAGACAGCTGAGGGTGACAGCTCGCAGCTGTCCTCTTTGACTGGGCTGGACTGAAAAATACTGCAGACCCCATGCATTTTTTAATTATTTATTTATTTAACACACTATGACAGCAGGTTGGTTGCCATACACTACATGAGCGTCTGTGATTGGCTGTTGCAATCAGACTGCATTTCCTCAATTTGTAAGGTGATCATGCTTGGTTGCCATACACATTAGTATGTGCCAACCAACCCACCATCATAATGTGTTAAATAACTATTTTTAGAAATAATTTAAAAATTATAATTTTTATCTGCAGAAGCAGGGCACCACAATGGGTGTGGAATGGGCTCCCTCGTACGCAAACCTCTTCTGGGTTTCTGAGAGAAGGGTTTGTTTTGTGATGGGATGTGTAGGCCATAACCCAGGTGCAGTTGTGGGTGAGATACATTGATGATCTCCTGATTCTCTGGCAAGGTTCATCATAGGAGTTGGTGGGACTCATGGATCAGCTCAATCAGAATCATTATAAATCAAACTTATGTATAATTACAGTAATAACAGAGTGGATTTTTTGGGATATTAAATTAGAAGTGGATGAGATGAGAACTTTGCAGATAGATGTATTTCACAAAAAGATTTTATTAACTCACTTACTCCATGCTGAGTCTGCCCATACTTACTCCACTATTTTTTCATCCCAGTTGGCAAGTATCTCAGGACTAAGTGGATATCGTCTTCCTATTGCTAAGTTTGAGAATCGGGCAGCAAAATTAGAATATCAATTCCAAGGAAGGCTACATTCGGCATAGTCTTAAAGGGAACCTGTCACCTGGATCTAAGCCCCTACACTATCACTACCTGTCCCTGCACCTTTCTAGCTGCTCCCTATCTATCTCTCTCTGAGCCAAATCCCCCTATAAAACAACAGAAAAATAACATAACTTACAGAAGTCCCTGAGGCTGGGGACTGAAAAGGCGGGCCCAGGCTCCATTCTGCCCCTCCTCGATGCAGCAGCACACGCCCCGCTGGGCGGCGTTATTCTTTCTTCATCGCCACCTCCTCCACTTGGAATCTCCCGCCTGCTTTTCACCTATCATGTTGTGGTGATGCAACCTTGATTTCAGTCCCCAGCCTCAGGGACTTCTGTAAGTTATGTTATTTTTCTGTTGTTTTATAGGGGGGATTTGGCTCAGAGAGAGATAGATAGGGTTATTAAGTTATTCTTCTGCTGTTTTATAGGGGGGATTTAGCTCAGAGAGGGATAGATAGGGAGCAGCTAGGAAGGTGCAGGGACAGGTAGTGATAGTGTAGGGGCTTAGATCCAGGTGACAGGTTCCCTTTAAATGAGCATATATGATAGCTGCGTTGATACCCAGAAACCAATTGTTACAACCCAGGGTGAAAATGGACAAAGTGGTCGATGAAGTCAGATTATTTGTACCTATAATGAAAAATGGGACACTGCTAGGGAAACATTTAATTGTCCCATTCTCTTTTCTGGCTCCACTCCACTCATGGGTGTCCTCTGTGCACTGGCCCCTCTCTCCCCCCCCCCCCCACCGGTAGGGGGAACCCTGTGCCTCACCCTCTGACAGAGAGGTCTTGCATGCTCTGGCCCCTCTCTCCCCCTCTATGAGTCCCGCACATTATCAATACTGTGAGGAAATAGTAAAAGACACAGAGAAAAATCATTAATTTAAAATAAATCTGCAGGTTCACTTGTTATTTCGCTGCAGACTCTGGATGAAGCAAAGCCAGGTTTGAAAGCTTCATGGGACTATAGTTGTGAATTATCGACGGACAGGTATGTGCTTGGTAATAAATTAAAAAATTACGGTTGTCTGTTTGATTTACTTCAAATACAGGATTTTTCTCTGTGAGTTCTTTAAAATAAAGGAATTTTCTCTGTATGTTGTGTTTTTTAACTATTTTCTCACAGGACTGATAATTGGCGGGTCTCATAGAGATCTGAACATTAGCAATCTGGGCTTAATGAAAAGGCAAGCTGTCAATATTCAGCTCTCATTAACCCCTTCTATCACCCTAATGCCACCAAACCAGGGCATCAGGAAGAACCAGGTAAAGTGCCAGAAATTGGCGCTTCTAATGAATGCACCAATTTCTGGGGCAGCTGCGGGCTGCTATTCTTTAGCCTTGGGGGGAGTAATAACTATAGGCCTCACCACACTGAGAATACCAGCCCCCAGCTGCCTGGTTTTTACCTTGGCTGGTAATCAAAAATAGGGCAAATCCCATTCATTTTTAAAAATTATTTGTTTAAATAATTTTAGAAAAAAAGGACTTTCCTGTATTTTGATTGCCAGCCAGGGTAAAGACGGCCAACTCAGGGTAGCAGCCCTTATCTGTCCAGTTTATTTACACTGAGAATCAAAAAACGTCAGTGGTTTTTATCTATTATTTATTTTTACACTACTATGACATCAGGTTTGTTGCATATGGCAACAAATCACAGACGTCGGCACAAAGGGTGAGGTGCACATCAGCCAGTCACAGACGCTATCGCAGAGAGTGGGCATCTGTGTTTGGTTGGTAGCATCGCATACAAGGGAGCAGACCCGGTAAGTATGATGCTGAAGTTTAACAACTGTTTTGTTTCTTTTTATACCTTCCCAGCCCCTGAACCCGAACAGTAACATGGACATCTCAGGGAAGTCCATGTCAGGTCCATGCCTGAACACTAGGTGTTCGGTATGAAGCCTGAATTTTTCAGTTCAGGTTTGCCCATCTCTACTCATGAAGTCTTCTCTTTATGTTAGACTTTGATACTAACGCACCTTCTTCTTGGAGAGTGTTCTTCACAGAGGTGGATGTTGTACAGAAGCTTTTATTCACCATGTAAAGGATTCTGAGATCATCCACCATTGTTGTCTTTTGAAGATGTCCAGGCCTATTGGCGTTCCCAAGTGCATCTGTGTTTTTTTTTTATTTATTTACTTATTTATTTGCAGATTATACCAAACTGTTGATTTGGCCACTCCTAACATTTCTGCTGTCTCACATATGGATTTCTTTTTTTGTTTTCAGCCTAATGATGATCTGTTTCTCTTCCATTGAGAGCTCCTTTGATAGCACATTGTGGGTTCACAGCAACAGCTTTCAAATGCAAATGCCACACTTCAAATTAGCTCCAAACCCTTTACCTGCTTAATTTATGTTGGATTAACACAGGAATAGCCCATGTAGCTCTCTAAAGAACATTTGAGAAAGATGTCCAATTACTTTTGGTCCCTTGAAAAAGAGGCAGCATATTAAAGAGCTGTAATTCCTAAACCCTAACTACAATTATGATGTGAATACCATCAAATTAGCTGAAAGTCTGCACTTTAAGTCCACCTAATTGTATATTTAATATGTTTTGGAAAACAGCTAAAATGCCAAAATTTGTGTCACTGTGTAAATATTTCTGGACCTAGGTGTATTTGGCCAAGTCAGGGATGTACCAAGCACCTCATTGGCATATTTGAATTAAGAAACTATTTCTGGTACACAGAAACTTATTTGGGCCCAAATGATAATTGATATGGAAAATGATGATCTAATCTTCCGAAATTTGAGTTTGGCAGTTTGCTCACATTTGGCCAGTAAATTTGACTGTCATCAGTTATTGGATGCAAATAAAAAAAAAGATCCTTGTTTTGGTCTGGTGTCTCTCCAGACCCACATCCAGTCTTATGCAAAGCAATTAGCAAGCTCTACATTCCTTCAGCAGACATGTATTGTTCTCTTCCTGCTTCTTCACTCTTCAAAGGGGCTTCTGGGGCTGAGTAGGCCTCTAACTTAGCAAAGTGAGTTACAAGAGGTCTAGTTATTGTGTCAGGTGATGGTAATGGTAAGGTCAGAGCTTGTTAGGCACTGGAAGCCCTGTCCCAAAGTGAAGATGCAGGTAGAGGATGTCACTAGTGGGGCCAAAGGAAAGTAGGTTTCATGCCGGCATAAATGATTTCCAGCGTGCGGCACAACACAGAGGTGACGACGGTGATGGTAAAGAAGAAAGACCATGGCAATAGGGAGAGGGGTGACTTTCCTGACACTCACCTGAGGCTGAACCCTGAGCTCCCTAACATCCCTATACTGGTCCTTTTCCCTGTCGCCATCACATACCTAAACCCTCACTCGACGTGAACTAACCCTGGGTAGTGTGCAGGCTGGTGAGCATGCAAGTCCCACCACCACGATAATACAACATGGGTAAAGGTACACAAAGGAAAAATAGACACAAAAGGATATAATACAAAAACCTCACATTTGCATTGTGCCACTAGCTGCAATAGTCACCACTCCAACTTCATTCAAAGGCTGGCTTCTTCCACAGTGGTTGGCATACAATGAGATTCTATCAGTGGTGTCATCTGACCAGACATGTGACTCTTTATAGGGAAGGGGAGTGGAAAGCTGAGCCACGAGAATTTCTTTGTTTTGTCTTTGATTTCTTTCCTGGTCCAACTACAATAGCAACTTGACGCCATTTTGCTGAATTCAAGTGAAGCAAATCATAAAATCAGGAGAATTCAATTTTTTCTCATGCAATTCAAGTCGAATTCTATTTGCCTCAAACCTTATGCTCATCTCTAGCAATGCCCCCTACAGGGTGCTGTGCACAGTGTGAACGATCATTATGCTTTGATGGACACTGTTAAAGCAGCTAAGCTATCATGTAACTCAATTTCCTTGATGCCTAGTTTTTTATTTGTTGTTTACTGATGTGGTGAACCCATTTCCAGTTCACAAAACAATGTCAAAATATATTTTTTACATGAAAATAACAGGAAATAATTTGAATTTGGCAGAAACACATGCTGGATAATGGTTTTGGTGGCAAGCAGGTTTAGAGCTAACCATCTGTAGATAATACATCACATCCTCCTATGCACATGGAAACCACAGCAGGAAGCAGCCTCCAGTTTCAGATGCTTTCTTATATTTATAACCCTCTCTGCGGCCTGTCTAGTGTATAAAATACTATTGGTGTGACTCTGTTGAAACTGTAATGATACCATATTTTGTTGGTCTCAATTGTGGCTGAATTATGGTTTCGACAGCAACTTTGAGGTGAATTTGTTTTTGTTTTAGGCAAATTAACCATAATATATTTCTCTCTTTTAATTTATATTGCATAACTTTTGAATAGCATGAGAAGCTTATATGAACAGTTTTCACAATATTAAATGCAAATAATAATATCCAGTTTAAGATCGGCCCATTTTCCCCTTTCATGACTAGACATATTTTCTATTTTTCATCCGATCCGATCCCCCATAGACTCCCATATTATTTTAATCGGATCACATCGGATCCGATGCGATCTGATTTTTTAATCGGATACCAAACTCAGAGCAGTCTCCGATTTTGGCTCCTGAAAAAAATCGGACAGAATCAGATCGGATGCAAATCGGATCCCATTAAGTGCACATCCGATCCGATCCCCATTGGAGAACATGGGGGCTAAATCGGATCCGATGCTGTCCGATTTTTATTGGACAACATCGGATTTAACAAAATCGTAATGTAAAAGCAGCCTTAGATATAAAGGGGAGGTCAGCGCGGCTTCAGTCACTGTTCAGTACACAGTGAACAGCAACTGTAAACATGCTCAGCATTGCATTAGTCCTGATTTGGCTGTCAGTCAGTATTTTTTTTTACTTTGGGCCTCAGACCTAACGGGCAGGTACTTGCTACTGACACCAGTTCAGAGTGGTCTCGGACAGCTCCTGCCAGCTATTCTACTATTGCCAGAAGCTGGCTGTCAATCAGCATGAGCATGACTTCACCAGTCATGCCCCATTAATATAGCATAGCAGAAGAGAAGTAGCTGCTCTGTTGACGTGATGTCAGCGGAAGTCACAGAACCGTCTGGGCAGAGATTATCGGTGGGCAGAATAGACAGGTAGTTAGCAACTACCTGCCTGTTAGGCCCATAATACAATAATCTAGGATAACCTCTTTAACCCCTTAACGACCTAGGATGTAACAGTATGTCCTAGGTTGCCTCCCTCCCTGTAATGCGAGCTCACGCGCTGAGCTCGCATCATTCCCTGCCCATATCGGCTGATCTCATCATCCGACATGTGCAGCTAACAGATATGGGTGGATTGCCACTGTCAGGCTACATTCACACGGCGCGTTATTGCACCGTACAGATCCGCCATTGTAGTGAAAATGCAGTGAAACGTATTGACAATGGCTGTCACAGCCAAGTCAATGCATTTTACTATTTTGCATTCACATGCTGCGCATTTTACATATTCACTTTTGAGCTGAAAAGTAGGTCACTAAAAAGAATGAACATGTTCATTTCCTGGTGCTTTTTTTGCTGCACTTTTACTCACCTTGCGGCGCTCCCATGCTGATCTCCCCTCATCCTGACTGTACATGATCTGTGGAGGACCTTGGATAGCACCATGTGAGCGAGCGACATCACCCAGTCACATGGCAGGTTGCAGTGTCCTAGAGGCCACGCATGTTGTGGCCACCGGTTATGAGATGAGATCACTGAGGGAGCATTGCGAGGTGAGTAAGCGCAGGTGAATAGAGAAGCAGCGTTCACACACAGAAGGCTGCGCTTTGCGAGGAGCACCAAAAACAGATTCTCACAAAATGCAGCAATACGCTGTGTGTGAACGTAGTCTTAACCCCTTAGATAGTGCTGCCAAACACTGACACGGTGGGGATCGGATTATTCCCCACCATCTTCGGTGATCCCCATGACGCAATGGGTCAATGTATTGCCAAGATAGCGAGAGGTCTTGTGAGCACCCCTGATGCTGTCATGATTCACTTTCGCTGAGCGCCTGCATTCACAGAAAGTGATCGATCATTTGCACTTTGGATCTTCACAGCTCTGTACAGCACAAGTGATCGGACACTTCAGTGTTGAGGTACCCTAAAGGGCCAACTAAAATGAATTAAAAGTGACAAAAAAGTTTTTAAAGTGAATCATCCACCTGTTTTGTCTTTTCATTGATTTCCTCCTCTTTTTCACTTTTTATTTTTCCGTTCACATAAAAGTTTTAGAGCTTGTTTTGTGCAGGATTACTTTTACTTTTCAATGTCACCCTTCATTTAACCACAAAGTGTAGTGGAATAGAGGAATTTTGGGAATTGTTTTTACGGAATACATTGTATGGTAAAAATTACCTAGCAAGATCATTGCCCTCACAACGATTATGGTGATAAATATACTTGTCCTGTATTTTTTTATTTTAGTGAAGAAAATTATTTGGAATTGACACACCCCAGGGTTATATGGACTCGGGTATCTAGGCCCTAAGCTGAGGCTGGGATGTCACTGGTGGCCTGCCCAGACCCGTGGTCCTGGCGGTCAGCTTTAAAAAGGACGAATTAAAATAGGGATAGTTTGTCGTGACGCCACCTGTGGTTTCTGGTGACTGCACCAGCGCTGCGTGTGGCCTCCAGGAATGATGGATGGGCAGCTAGGTCTTGAAGCTCCCCACAGGCAGAACTGGATCCCTGGGGAGTTTGGTAAGGATGATGAGGGATGGAGCAGGGATTTGGCCGGGGTGTTAGGTAATGGGACAGTCTCTGTGGATGGCAGGGACGAAGGTTGAGGAATTGACACACACACCACAGGTTGTTTCTTTACCATTAAGGTATCTTTACACGCGGCAACTTTTCTAGGAATTTAACTGGCATCTTACTGGTTGCAGTGAAATCATCGACACATTGTTCTATCTTGTTGCTGTGTACAAATGGAACAATGTCTCCATGATTTCACTGCAACCAGTAAGTTGCCAGAGAAATTCCTAGAAAAGTTGCCGCGTGTAAAGGTACCTTTACTGATGATTTGGCAGGTAAAAGTCCAGGTACTGTTGGGTGGTTAGGAAGCACTTCAGTATCTCCACAGTGAGTGGGTATAAGGCCTCCTTGTCTCTTTTTCCCATGTATGTGAAGCCCCTGCCCTGTGTGAAACTTGGCTGGCTCTCCTATCACCTGTGCTGTTGTTGGGAAACCCACGATGGACTGCCGCTATTCCTCTCTCCGCGGTGCCTGACTCCTTTATTGATGGCTGCACAGAAGCCCGGGAGACTGAAGTCTCCACGGTAAACCGGTATTCTCTGCTGGGCTAGGTGCTCTCCGGCAGACTCGGACTCCGGTGTCTGGGATGCTTTCTGGAGTGAACCAAAAATGGCTCCTCAGTCCCCAATCTGCTCTTTCTCCATTTTCTCCTCGCCTTCCGACCCCACTCTTGGGCCCTGCAAGACTACTCTGAAGGCTGTTCAGGGTCACTGGCTCGGGCCTAGCATGGCACTGACCACCAGAACGTCTTCACAGCTCTTCTAGCATCTGTACACTCTAACTAACTCTGCCCCCAGCACCAGTATTTATAGGGGAGCAGCAAGTTTAGCTCCCCCTACTGTGCTGGGGTGGAAGGTATTGTTTGTGTCTGTGTACCCACCGTGAAAATCCATCCGTGCTATAGGTGAGTCTGTGGTTACCTGGTTACCTGTAGTAACAGGGTGCCATAGAAATTTGTATAAAAATGTTTTTTATTGCGTCAACTTTTTTTAAGGCGTTAAAATTTGAATTTTTTAGTCAATGGAGCTGTTTGAGGCCTTATATAGGCGAGACATTTAATATTACAGTAATTTCATTTTGGATAGATATGACATTTTGTAATTTTTCGCAGATTTAATTTTTTTCTGTTCATGGCATTTACCAATTGGGTAAATACATTTTATAATTTAATAGATCAGACTTTTATGAAATAATGATATCATGACTAAATTACATTTACTCAACAGTTTTCTGAAGAATTAAATGCTTTTTTTTACAATCACATTATTATCACTCCTGCACACTTCTCTCTGCCTGCACAGAAGAGTAATAATTAAGCAGTACAGTGCTAAGATAATCAAAGCTAACACAAGCAAAGCTGAACTGTGTTTGATGCCTGGAACTCAGTAATATGAAGCAGCAAATTTTGCTCTATGCACCAACAGATGGGTTGTTCCACATCGTTGATCCATCAGCTGATGGTATCAAACACCATTAAGCTCCAGAGCAATTATGTATAAACACACATTCTTTGGGTGGGATCTGCTATTGCAGTGAAAGTGCAGCAAATTTTATTAGATATTTTTAATATGGGGAAGCTGGCATCAGCGTCACTCACTTCCCCCGCTTGCCTCTCATCCAGCTCTTCCGGGCATGTGGTGGTGCAGGCTGTGCTGCTTGATGGCCACTAGCAGACAAGGCCACATACTTCACACTTAGACTGCAGTGTATATGTCACACCCCGGGGCAGGGGGTACTCGGAACTGGGCCCTCTCTTCAGTCTGCGGGGGAATATCACGGTGATGTGACCCGGCTCTATATGCCCAGGTGCAGCAATAAAAAGGAGAATAATGTTTTGAAAGAAGTTTGTGATGCCACCTGTGGGTTATGGCCATTATAGCCGCCGCTGCCGGTCAGACCTCTGGGGAAAATGTTAAGGGCGACAGCTGGGATGGTGAGCCCTCAACGGCTAGGGCTTTGTCCCCAGGGCAGGTGTAGAAGGGTAGTAACAGGACGCCGCGTGCCGTCTCTCCAGACGATATCCCAAGTGGCTAGAACAGTCAGTATGCCGCTATACAGGCGAGCCTCATCGTGGACACAGAAATGGCAGTCTCAGACAATCAGCGCCATGCTTGACCGGGCACTTTACTCGTACATTCAGCAGGTTACAGGGTACAGACAGTTCTCGATGTTTCACACACACTTGCAGCTGGGACCTTTCGGCTACTACACCTCCCTTCGTCTTCCTTTCCGGGCCCCTCTCTCTCTGTTCCACAGGCTGGCTCCGGGCCAACGATTGCTGGTCTTCTCCTTGGAGATCTCAGTCTGTCTCCCTGATCCTATCTGAAGGCTTTTCCTTTGCTGCACTGGAGGGTAGGATCTAGGCATGAAGTCCCTTCTCCATGCCGGTTAATTCACAGTTGGGGCATAAAGCGTCCTACCGCATCTAGAGGGCCGGCATTCTAGCTTTGGCCCCGGTTCCCTATGTGTCACCGTTGTGCTTGGGCACACCGTTGTGCTTCCTTCCCACTGGAGACTGCCTGGGACCCAGACTGGCCATCTGGTGGCACAGGCCTCCGGGTATGTGTTCTTCCACTCTGGACTACAGTTTGTCAGGCTTACTGGGTGTTTCAGCTTAGGGGTTTTCCCTCACGCACGCCAGGAACATCAACCAGAACTCTCTCCGAGCTCCCCTATCTTGGTGTTCCTAGGTTTCAATCTAGTTCCTCCACCCACTTCCCGGGCATTTTTCTCTCGCTCCACCCTCCACTCGATTCTCCTCTTATGCACTGCCTGACATAGAGTAACTAGGACTAGAGATTCGGGGGATGTGTCGGGTGTTTGTGCGAAGTGTCCTGCCTATACGTCCCAGCTGCAGTAACTTACCATGGCTGCCACTCCCCAGGGGTGCCACCTATACATCACAGGGGACACGGGACTACATCACAGGATCATAGGAGGGGCTGGGGGTCAAATACATCACATAGGAGACTGGGTGCATAGACATCACTGGGGGTATAGACAGGGGTGCACCAAGCCCCTCTGCCTCCTGAGCCACAAGTTGAGGACCCGGCGGGGGGTCGGGGGGTATGTGCTGTCAGAGTCCAGCACCACCGCCCCTGTAGCCGCGGGTGAGGAGTGGGGGGAGGGTGGGTTGGGGGGGTGCTGTCAGAGACTAGCACTACTGCCCCTGTATCGGCGGTGGAGAGGGCCGCCACTCAATGGGTCTTACTTGCCCCTTGCCACCGGCGCCATGACAGGGGGACGCTGTGTGGATATGGCGCCGCCCCTTTCTGCACAGCCGCTCCCCCTTCCAGCTTGCTGCCTGAGTGAAAGGGCTCACACCATCCAATGGACGGTGCGGCCCTGGGTATAGACAGCATGGGGGCATAAACATTATTGGTGGGTATACACATACTAGGGACAATAGATATACTGGGGATGCTGGGGGGCATACACATTACAGGGGATACTGGAATCACATGCACTGGGGCCAGTCAGGTGAGTAACCAATCTGCCCATGCCGTGTTCCCCACACTAAGTTCAGATAGTAGAGAGCAGAGGGAGAATGTGTTCCACTGTAGAACTCATATAGCAGGAGGAACACTGTTCTGTCTATATATGCTCCACAGTGGAACGCAAGTGGCAGAAACTTAATGAAGACCCCAAGAAGGAAGTTATGGGCGGGGCCTGCAGCTGAAGGTGAATGCAGTAGAAAATTAATACAGCGCGATGGCACTGTGTCCCCCACAGCTTGAGTGGGTTCCTCTGTCTGGTCAGGGCCCTGGCATTTGCTCGGGTGTGCTGGGTGCTGACACCAGCCATGATCCTATAGCCCATATCCATCAAGTATTTTACATCCTAATCTCTAAAAAGTTTATATTCTAAAACCTAAATCTATGCGTACACTTTGTCACCCTTTAGTGTTTGGTAATTAAGATGGGCTTTTGGATGATAAACCTGTGAATAATTTTGGTCTGCATATAATCTATCTTTACCAAACTTTGAATATGAGCCTGCTGTAACCCTGCTGCTATCGATTGCCAGTTGCCCACTTTCTGGTTTATTCTTCATTGTGTGCCCATTAATCCTGATTGTGGAACCCTTGGGTCTCCATGATTTCACTGCAACCAGTAAGTTACCTGTGGATAAGCTAGAAATGTAGCCGCGTGTAAAGTGGCCATTAAGGATTATTTTACCTCATCACTCTCTGTTGTTTTTCCAATGGTTTGCTTGTGTGCCTTCCTTCAAAGTACCCTTCCCTTTCTGTTACATTTGGGGTCAATGATTTTTTCCACGTATTCTGTTTGTTGTGGTGGTTCTTTTTATTTTCTTCCTGTGTTAGGCCTCTTTCACATGTACGTGTCTCCGGCACGTGTGCTGTCCATGCCGCCACACGTCGTAGATCCGGACATACATTTACAAATGTTAATCAATGCTCTTTTTCACATGTTCATTTTTATGAACAGACCAAGTCTCCGTGTGGAGCAGATGTGTGTCCGTGTTCTTCACACGGCAACATGTCAGTTTTTCAGTGGCAGCACGTACCCATTCAGGTTAATGGGTCGTGCAAAAAAACATCCTGTACAAAGATGTCATCCGTGTGACATCTGTGTGCACGGACATGAGCAATGAATTTTTAGTATAAAATAAAGAATTTTATGTTTACCTAACTCCAGCAATGTCTTGTCCTCTCACTTCTGGGGCCACTCATTAAGCTCATGAATATTCACTGAACTGTCTGCTGCAGCAGACTCGGAAGTGAGAGGGACAGGCAGCGCTGGATTCGGATAAGTTTATAAAGTCATGCTGTATGTGTGCTATGCGGATGTTACACGGATAGTGTGGCCCCCCTTCAGTCCAGTCGCCACAGAGGTACTACACCTATATCCTAGTTGTGGTGTCCCACACCCAGCTAAGTGGGGGACACGAAACCAAGACCCACACACCTGCACCCAACACCATCCTAACTCCAGGCCAGGAGAGGAAAAAGGGGTGGAAGAGACGGCATACATAGGGAGCTCCATCTGCTGGCGAGAGTTGAGAATAGGCAGAGGGGGTGGGTACAAAAAGAGTAGAGACAGGAAGTAGCAAGTCAGATCTGTGAGGAACACCAAGAGAGATGGAGCTTTAGGGGAGGCTCACACCAGGGAAGTGGGACCAGCAAAGAGGTCGCCATTGAGCCCTGGCCGGAGGGACCCCGTTCCAGCAATAATCCCTGGAGGGCATTGCTGGTGGAGCTATGTTGCAGAAGGGACCGGCCCCAATCTAGCTAAAGGACTGCAAGTCTTAACTAGTGAACCAGAGTTGGTTCGGCCTGCACGGACTGTTGCCAACACCGTGCTTATTCAGGACCAAGGGATGCAGTGATCGTCGCCTGACAGGGCCCGTGGCCACTGGCTTGGGACACTGAGTACGAAGACACAGGGCAGAAGAGGAGAGTAGCCAGCGTGGGGAGACAACCTGGAAAAGCACAAGGAAGGGGATCTTGGCAGAGTGTCTCCATGACTGCTTGGGAGTTGGCTGTATTGCAAATCTGAGAAGCACAGTGCCCGACTGGACTGCTCCCTACAACTGTGAGTAAAGTACAAGAACTGCACCCCCGGTGTCCTCCGTTTATTGCTGCACCTTCCCTGCTACCTCCTGCATGACATCACCACCACCCATATCATGCTTTACAAACTTTAATTCTATCCCCAGGGCCACTACCTGTGGAGAGCGATACCACCATGGCTGCCACTACATCGGCCCCAGAGATCCCTTAGCAGCACTGGTCACTCTGACCAGATACAGGTGGCATCACAAACTTTTCCCTTGTAAATAGCCCCTTTTACTGAACACCCAGGGTAACGGAGCCAGGTCACTGCCACCATGATTCCCCTAAGAACTGACTGGCACGGTTCCAAGTACCCCCTGGCACTGGTGGGTGTCACAATAGCACACAGACAACACACGTATGACCTACAATTCCGAGAACGCATCACATTGGCCAAAAAAAATGGCCTCTCTCACACGGATGTATAAAAGAGACCTTACAGTGAACACATTCCTAGGCCTGTGCCTTATCTTCTAATTTATGTCTATTTCATTCTTCTGCTATTTTTTTTTTTTGTTTGCACAATGTGTACAGCTAAGGATACTCAGGTTTAGTAGACATTGAGTGGGGCGCCTCTACTTGTTTTTAAAGCGCTAACTTCCGTGGTAAGGAAGGGACAAATCAGGGTCAGATTATGATCTTTCCTAGTCTGAACAGGGAGCTGTTGGGTGCAGATGCTGTGTTTCTCCTGATTTGTACGTAACCTGGACGTAACCTGTGTGAGTGTATGGACACAGTCAAAGCATTTACCTTTCCATGAGTTCCAATATGAGCCTGAATAAACCTCTCCAGAATATGGATTGCTTGGTTATCTACCTGGTGGATGTTCTTGGGCTGCTGACTCAGCTACACTGTATTGCCATAACCTGATTATTGAACCCCCTGGATCTGAGCCAGATTTCTTTTCTCCTGCAAATTAACCTGGGGTGAATCTGTGGCTTTCTGCAGACTCCCCGCTGCAGTGTACTCATTTCAAGTATTCCATAACCCAGTACCCATCCTGCATCCTATATTCTAATTCTCAAAAATTAGGTAAGTATTCTGTACTCTGAAGTCCTTTATGGTACATTTACACGCTGCCACAGGAAGGTAGGAACAGGCAGGCATTGGACACAAATTGTGCCTGTTGCCTTGAAAAGACCTTGATGTGGCTGCGTGTAATTCAGGACTTTCCTTCCTTCAGGGAAGACACAGGAAGGAAAGTCCTGCATTACACGCAGCCACATCGAGGTCTTTTCAAGGCAACAGGCACAATTGTGTCCGATGGCTGCCGGTTTCTACCTTCCTGTGGCTGCATGTAAATGTACCATTATGGTCCCTTTACACGCGGCCACAGGAAGGTAGAAACCGGCAGGCATCGGACACAATTGTGCCTGTTGCCTTGAAAAGACCACAATGTGGAGGCGTGTAATTCAGGACTTTCCTTCCTTCAGGAAAGACACAGGAAGGAAAGTCCTGAATTACACGCCGCCACATTGTGGTCTTTTCAAGGCAACAGGCACAATTGTGTCCGATGCCTGCCGGTTTCTACCTTCCTGTGGCCGGGTGTAAAGGGACCATTAGGGTTGTTAAGAAGGGGGATTCTTTGGGAAATATACTTGACCGGAAACTTTGTGTCTGACCATAGGTTTCTGAAAGCTGAAATCTGCATCAGGATATGGATTATATCTACTGTCCTAGTAGCATGTAGGTTTTGAATGGTCAGTCCCCCATCAATCAATCATTATGGCATATCCTAATTGAATACTTGGCCGAAAAACTGACAGAATGGGAATTATGTGTGAATAGAAATAATTTTAAAAATTAGTCTAAATGATTACTGACTAATCTGTCTGTGCTCTTGTGGTTAAAACCTTAAGACAGTCACATGTGTATCTGTAATGTCTTGGAAAGCATGACACAATAGGGGAATACTTCAGTTTCCAACAATATTAGTCTGAAGTTACTTCCTGGGCTTACTCTCTTGGACATTAAATTAATAAAATATTATTTTTCTGCTAATGCTTTAACCTTGTAAAAAGAAATAAATAAAAAGAAAAATAATATGACCATTATAACTTTTAAGAAATATGGCAAATGGATCGGTAGCTTTTTAGGAATAATAGTTTCTGTACATGTGTTGTATACTGGGGGTTTTACCCTTTCATTTAGAAGTTTTACATTTGTCAATTAAAAGTAGTTAATGCAATAAAAGAGCTAAATTGGTACAAAATAATCAAAAATTAAGCAATTTACTAAAACTGTCAAAATTATTTTTATGCTTAGGAGTCCAGTGGGTGGTCTCAGACATAAGTCATACAGCTACGCTGTATCTATACAGTATATGTACAGAGACAGCTGTCAGTTATAGCCAGGGGTGTAACTACAATAGATGCAGGGGTTGCAATCGCACCTGGGTCCTGGAGCCTAGGGGTCCCAAAAGTCCCTTTGACCTATAGAAAAAGACTAATGCTATTAAATATTTGGAATAATTGAGGGTTCCATTGGAGCTTTCGCATCGGGGCCCCTGTGCTTTAAAGGGATCCTGTCACCCCCAAAACACCTCAAAAGCTATTAAAAGCTGTCCCTAAAGCATATTCACACTTACCCTACACTCCTTTTAGCTCCTAAATGCAGCTAGTGAAAATGAAGATAAACGTTATAAAACTACCTCATTAGCCATGATAATTAGTGACTATTGTATGCATAGTCACCCTGGCAGGCTCTCTCTATTCCTATATATCATGCCTCAATAGGCATGATCTTCTACTCACATTCAAATGCGCGCCTCCCCTCTCTCCTATGCCGGCCGGACCGCAGCATTGTGCGGCTGTATGACGCGAATTGCATCATTTCGGGCGCCGGGTGACGTATGTACACCCGTGCCGCTGTTAGCTTCAAGACCCGCACTGCGCATGCGCATGCGCAGTGCGCGTTTTGAAGCTAACAGAGCGGCGTGGGTGTACATACGTCACCCGGCGCCGGAAATGACGCGATTCGCGTCACCCAGCCCCACTGCAGCCCGGCCGACACAGGACAGAGCGGGGAGGCGCGCATTTGAATCTGATTTGAAGATCACGCCTATTGAGGCGTGATATCATGAAGAGGGAGAGCCTGCCAGGGTCACTAATTATCATCACTAATGAGGTAGTGTAATAACGTTTATCTGCATTCTTAATAGATGCTTTTAGGAGCTAAAAGGAGTGTAGGGTAAGTGTGAATATGCTCTAGGGACAGCTTTTAATAGCTTTTGAGGTGTTTTGGGGGTGACAGGATCCCTTTAAGTTACACCACTGGTTACATCCATTGGACTCATTTTCATACAACATATGGAAATGTAAAATGCAAGTTATCTAACACAAAATATATGAATCTGCTCTGCTCTCCCTTCCTTCAAATTAGATGACTTGTTTAATATGAAAGGCTTCCATTAGAGACTTCCCAGTCTAGTTTATCTTTCAAGGCTGGCTACATTTACTATTTAAAGTGCACTTGCAGACTTGAATAATCTGATGATTATTTATATCTGACAATTTAATTTGTTTTCCTTCATTGGTGATTTACCTGCTTGTAGGATATAGTCATTCTCTACATGAAGCATCATCAATCCATTCTTAAAGCACTGATTTTTTTAATGAACTTGTGGTTGAACACACAAAAAAAAGAAAGAAAGGCCTGTGCCTGCTAGTGTAGTAATCATACAATCTGAAAGTATACAGAATGTGAGTGCACTTGCAAGGTCTAAATTTGAATAAGATTCAACCTAATTGTGGGGGTTAAAAGGGTTCTTCCAGTTATTAGCACTGAATAGACAATCCACAGGTCATAAAATTGAGATCCCAACTCATCTACAATGTTTTATTAATATCTTCTGGGGTGGGGTTTATCTTTCTTAGAAATTCTTTAAATGACAAAATACAATAACATTAAGCTTCAAATTTTGAAATTCTAAATAGCTTCCTCAAGAGACTCACACCACCATCCCTTGGTTATTGTGGGATGCCTTCACTTATGTCATGAACATCACGTTAGTTATCTCTCTTTCTAAAGGTACCGTTACACATCACGACATTGAAATGATGTCGGCAACGATTTCACGGGCATGCGGTCGTTTCTGACATCGTTTTGACATCGTTGGTGAGATGTCACACGTCTAGATATCGTGCATGATGCACCAACGATGTAGTGAGCAGGTATAGGTCGCACAACCCAGCGAACAATACCTGCTCATTGCTGTGAATGAACGAAGTCGTAAACAACATCGTTATCGCGGTGTCACACATAACGATATAGCAGGTTGGCTGATCGTTGATCATGGGATTTGAGAACATGTTCTCAAATCTGCGATCCCTGATCCAATGATTTATTGGTACAACATTGCAGAGTCACACGCAACGATGTCCTAATGATGTCACTTGAATGACTCCAAGCCCGTGACGTTTAAGTGATATCGTTAATTATGTTGTGCCGTGTAACGGGGCCCTTAATGTACACATGGCTGTGTACATTCATTTCATGCTGACATGTCCAGACCACCATCCTTTGAAGTGTGCTGTGAGAGTACAAGATAGACAGCATGATGTGGATGAAATAAGGGACATCATCCACTTCAATCAAGGTGAGATGGGCGACACAATAAAACACCACAGAATATGTTGTGGACAACTTAGAACAAAAGCAAAGTCTTTGACCTCATTTCATCAAGAATGGAATTCAGTGCCGTAACTTGAAGCTCATGGACCCCAATGTACAAACTCCAACGGGACTCCCAATTATTGCAAGTCTTTAATAGCATTGATCTTTTTATATAGGCCAAAGGGGCTTTTTGGACTCCTAGGCCTCAGGGGCCTGGGTGTGATTGCAACCAATGCACCTATTGTATGGCTCTTCTGGCATTGTTCAAGATGGTCTTGATTTTGGAGGCTTGCTGGAGTCTGAGAGCCCTGATTCATTAGAAGGTGTACACTTCCTAATGCATCAGGCGCATCTGACGCTCATCACAGATCATACTCCCGTCAAGGATTTGCGGTGTAATGCACTCTATGCAGCTCAACATGAATTTGAGTTCGGAATTACACCCTGTCATGCCACCATCATTTTCCTGATTTGGTCAAGCTAGTCAAAACTAGCATGAAAACTTCAAAACAATTTTCAAAACATTTTATGCCATAATTCTCTCATAATCAATTTGATGATTTGGTTTATTTTAGAGGTATGTCGGGCTGTCATTATAAAGCAAAAAAAAAACTTTTTTGAAACATAATATAAATATAAGGCTAGGGCCACACTTAGCAGGTTCCCCACGTTAACTGGATCTAGTTACTGCAGAGCCCTGCCTGCAGTAACGGCCAGCGTTATCGTCGGGGGCTGCCTGCGAACGCTCCATGGTAACCCGCTGTTTCCCATGGATGCAGCCACACAGGAAGCCCCAGGAACTGCGCGTTAGCAGAGTGCCTTGGAAAACGTTGTCAGCAATTTTTTCCTGTGTGCACAGCAAAAGCGCA
>JARQOC010000005.1:282163779-282190987 GCA_033576535.1 Allobates femoralis
ATCAAACTCTTAAAAGATTGTAAATTAACACATAATGTTGCAAAAGATGTTGGTTTTTCACAGTCAGCTGTGTCTAAAATCTGGTCCAAATACAAACAGCATGTTAAGGTTGTTAAAGGGAAACATACTGGTAGACCAACGAAGACATCAAAGCGTCAAGACCGGAAACTTAAAGCAATATGTCTCCAAAACAGGAAATGCACAACATTACAAATGAGGAACAAATGGGAGGAAACTGGAGTCAATGTCGGTGACCGAACTGTAAAGCCCCCGTGACACATAACGAGATCGTTAGCGAGATCATTGTAACGTCACAGGTTTTGTGATGTAACTGTGATCTCAGTAACGATATAGCTAAATGTGACACTTAGCAGCGATCAGGCCCCTGCTGTGAGTGCTCTGAGTCATTTTTAGGTCGTTGGTCTCCCGCTGGTCAGCACGCATCGCTGTGTGTGACAGCGAGAGACCAGCGATCTCACAGGCTGGTAACCCATGGTAAACACCGGGTATCTAGGCAGCGCGTGCTGCCTAGATACCCGGTGTTTATCATGGTTACAGCGCTAAGCAGGGAGGACGTTGGTAACTATGATAAACACCGGGTATCCAGGCAATTGCGCGCTGCCCAGATACCCTGTGTTTATCATAGTTACCAGAGTCCTCCCTGCTTACAGGCAGCGCTAAGCAGGGAGGACGCTGGTAACTATGATAAACACCGGGTATCTAGGCAGCACGTGCTGCCTAGATACCTGCTGTTTGTTATAGTTACCAGCAATGTGGAGGTGGCTCCCTGGTCGCTGGGGAGATCTGGCTGTTTGACAGCTCCCCAACGACCAGGTAACAACGCACCAACGATCCCTATAGGATTGTTATAGTTTTCGGGATTGCTGGTGCATCGTTGTGTGACAGGAGCTTAAGAAACCGCCTAAAGGTAATGGGATTTACATACAGAAAAGCTAAACAAAAGCCATCATTAACACCTAAACAAAAAAAAAAAAAGGTTACAATAGGCTAAGGAAAAGCAATCGTGGACTATGGAAGACTGGATGAAAGTCATATTAAGTGATTAATCGCAAGTCTGCATTGGGCAAGGCGATGATGCTGGAACTTTTGATTGGTGTCGTTCCAAAGAGATTTATATAGATGACTGCCTGAAGAGAACATGCAAATTTCCACAGTCATTGATGATATGGGGCTGCATGTCAGGTAAAGGCACTGAGGAGATGGCTGTCATTACACTGTGTTCCAAATTATTATGCAAATTGGTTTTAAGTGTCATAAGGTTGTTTTTTTTTTTTTTTAATGAAACTCATTGATGGGATTGTGTCTCAGAGTTCTGTGGATCACTGAAATCAATCTCAGATACCTGTGATAATTAGTTTGGCAATTGAGCACAATAAAAGGAAAACTGGGATCTCTCTGCTGCCAAAAAGTAACAAATAGTGCACTGCCTTGACCAAGGGATGAAAACATTAGATATTTCACGAAACCTTAAGCGTGATCATCAAACTGTGAAGAGATTTGTGGCTGATTCTGAGCACAGACATGGTCGTGCAGATAAAGGCAGAATGAGGAAGGTTTCTCCCAGGCAAGTTCATCGGATTAAGAGAGCAGCTGCTAAAAAAGCCTTACAAACTAGCAAACAGATATTTGAAGCTGCTGGTGCCTCTGGAGTCCCTCGAACCTCAAGGTATAGGTTCCTTCAAAGGCTTGCTGTGGTGCATAAACCTACTATTCGGCCATCCCTAAACAGTGCTCGCAAGAAGAAACGGTTGCAGTGGGCCCAGACATACATGAAGACTAATTTTCAACCAGTCTTGTTTACTGATGAGTGCCGAGCAACCCTGAAAGGTCCAGATGGATGAAGTAGTGGATGGTTGGTGGATGGCCACCATGTTCCAACAAGGCTGCGATGTCAGCAAGGAGGCGGAGGAGTCATGTTTTGGGTTGGAATCATGGGGAAACAGCTGGTAGGCCCCTTTAAGGTTCCTGAAGGTGTAAAAATGATCTCTGCAAAGTATATAGAGTTTCTGACTGAGAACTTTTTTCCATGGTACAAAAAGCAGAAACGTGCCTTCAGGAGCAAAATCATCTTCATGCATGACAATGCACCATCTCGTGCTGCAAAGAAAACCTCTGTGTCATTTTCTGCTATGGGCATAAAAGGAGATAAACTCATGGTGTGGCCACCATCTTCCCCTGACCTCAACCCTATAGAGAACCTTAGGAGTATAATCAAGCAAAATATCTATGAGGGTGGGAGGCAGTTCACATCAAAACAGCAGCTCTGGGAGGCTATTCAGACATCATGCAAAGAAATACAAGCAGAAACTCTCCAGAAACTCACAAGTTCAATGGATGCAAGAATTGTGAAGGTGGGATCAAAGAAGGGTTCCTATGTTAACATGTAACTAGGCCTGTTAGGATGTTTTGGAGTGAAACAGCTTTTTATTTCAGTGAATGTGACCTCCTAATGCTGCAAATTCAACAAATTAGCTTTTTCAGTTATTTAAAACATATCAAATGTTTACAAACTCTACTGTGCCTAATATTTTGGAACAGTGCATTTAGAGTTTTTTTTACTTTTTAAGATTATACTATTATCATGGGGAGGTTTGTTCAATAAAATTCGATGTATAGTCTAACAGGTGATGACTTTTATTACACTGACTGTCATTTGCACTGACCATTTAGGAAAATCAGAGAAAAAGAACATTTGCATAATAATTTGGAACACAGTGTACATCTTCAATAAATGCCCAAGTTTACATTGATATTTTGGACACTTTTCTTATCCCATCAATTGAAAGGATGTTTGGGGATGATGAACTCATTTATCAAGATGATAGTGCATCCCGCCATAGAGGAAAAACTGTGAAAACATTCCTTGAAAGAAGACACATAAGGTAATGTCATGGCCTGCAAATAGTCCGGATCTCAATCCAATTGAAAATCTTTGGTGGAAGTTGAAGAAAATGGTCCCTGACAAGGTTCCAACCTGCAAAGCAGATGTGGCAACAGAAAACAGAGAAAGTTGGAGCCAGATTGATGATGAGTACTGTTTGTCACTCATTACGTCCATGCCTCAGAGACTGCAAACTGTTATAAAAGCCAGAGTAATGTATTTGAGTGTTGTTTTGTATGTTTGTCATGATTCCATAATTTTTTCCTCAGAATTGAGTGATTCCATAATTTTTCCCCTGCTTGGTCTACAAAAGTAACCGTTTACTGGCTAGCACCTTTTTTTTTTTTCAAGAATTCTTTTAGTGTTTCTTCAAGGCAGAGAGTTGCCATTTGAAATGACTTTAGTTTTGTGCCATGTCTGTGATCTGCTTTTTTCTACAAAATGATACAACTGAATGGATATCCTCCGAGCCAGGTGATTCCATCATTTTTGCCAGGGATTGTACTTCATTAACCATCCAATATTTTTTTTAATTATTTGCTTCACATACATTTATTTCACCACTGTCGCATTCCCACAGATAATAAAATGACCTTAATATGCATTAGTATTGCATGCTGAATATAACCTTATTATAAGGCAAAACATTACCTAGAAATAGTGCAATGCTCACTCGACAAGGTAGAACATTGTATAATATTGGAAATGATGCAGCATATGATAGCACACACATAGCAAGCAACATATTAACATTTACATAGTATTTATGTACAGTAATTTAACCAGGTTGTATCTCTATTGGTAAAGACTCAGTTATCCCATGGTAAGACTCCAGTTGTATCTCCATTGGTAAAGACTCCAGGTTGTATCTCCATTGGTAAAGACTCCAGGTTGTATCTCCATTGGTAAAGACTCCAGGTTGAATCTCCATTGGTAAAGACTCCAGGTTGAATCTCCATTGGTAAAGACTCCAGGTTGTATTGACATTGGTACAGACTCCAGGTTGTATCTCCATTGTTAAATGGCAACTAAATAGGATAGAAAAGTTCTGGACAGTTCCTATTGTAGCAATGAGGCTCAATCAGGTCTTTTTAACCCTCTTCCATCCATGATATGTAAAGACAAAATCCATTGTAGGACTTTTATATCTAGTATTGCTATAGCTGGTGACCTAAGGATAAAACTTCCTTCGCTTTTCCTTTACACAAGTACTCCTACAGATAGTGTAATGCAGCCAGGAAGACTACATAATAGAGTCAGCCAGGGTAATTTAGAAAGTGAAGTCATACAATCCCAGAGTGACCACAAAGTGAGGGTGGACAAGGAAGAACTTTCCCCTTTTATAACCTTGATGAGTAAAAATAGAAAATGTACTACGGCTGTCAAAACATTCTGTTTTGACATTTGATAAGCCCCTAGCGATGACTGAAAAAAATAAAATACTATTAATTCAGAAATTGTTTAAATTCATAGCTAGAGAATATCGTGCCTGGATCAAAGTAATGACTGAATGGGGAAATTCAATGAGTATTGTTTAGAAGTACCTTGGCAAAGATTATGGAAAGGTTATTGTACAAGTTTGCATTTGATTTATGTTTTTTATCTGCTTTCATTCTCCTATGAAAGATTACAAGGAGTTTGATCCGCCTCAGCCTGGCTGAGTAAGCGTGGTATAGGTGGGGCTAAGATGGCAGCCTGAAAGTATTTGTAGGACAGTGCTCCTCTCATCCTGAAATACATCATGTTCTGCTTCTATTGTTTTTCCTTTTTGAGAGCCTGAAGGACAATTTCTGGTTTTATATAAATTATAGAATGTATTAGCCTCACTTCTATGGCCTAGATACCTGCTGGATACTTGGCTGGTGGCCAACCATGTACATCTCTACCATAGCTAACTTCTATAGGACTGAATAGTTTTCCTAGATGTCTAAAGCACAATGTCTTCATAATTACATATCTCCTCTTATTGTTCTTCTACAATGAGCCACAACATAGGTTCAGCTGAAGTAGAGAAGCCTAAAGAGTTCACCAGGAGTTGGCCCCATGAGAGACTACTCACTCTTAGAGGATACCCCCTAAATTTGCTGAAATATGCAGTGGCCCATTGTCTGATAATAAGCGAAAGTAGGAGCAGGAGCTTACACTGTGTCACGTGTCTGAACAGATGCTGCAGGTGACGTGCCAAAATTAAGGTAGCCAAGATGGATGTAGGTATGCTGAATCAGGATGTGCAGTTTACACAGTGCCAGATTACAGTGGAATCTTATATCTCATGTAGAGGGCAGACTGACCGTATCTCCACCAATGTGACATCTCTTACAAGAAGGGTGAACACTTGGCAGAAAAAGGGATGAGAATGAGAGAACTGTCTAAAACAATTTATGAATCAGTCTTCCAAAACATGCTGAAGGACATATCCCTGAAAGTTTATAGGTAGCTCCAAAAGATAATGTGATATAATGAGCGCTAAGATACACACAAGGACTCGGCCATTAGATATTTTACCTTTCAGCTTTAATCAGCAAGTGGGTCCCTCTAGTCATCATCTAGTCTGAAAGTTTATAGGATACTGGAAAAAGTTGACATGGGAGAGCAGTTCTCCCTAATGTTTGTTGTGGAGAGAGCCCACCGGGTAAAAGTGATGCCTCCCCTTCCGGGAAAAGCCCCATGTTCTTTCTGATGTGGCTGCTGAACTGAAAGGACTGGGACAGGACCCTTTTAAATACAGTGTCCATTTTTCCAGACTTTTCTATAGAGCTTCAGAAACGGAGGTCTATTCAGTATGGCCTACCTCCTATATCTAACCAAGGCCATGGAATAGCTGCAATTCCATCTTAGGCTACTTTCACATAACGATTTTTAGGGAGCCGATGCTGTCCGATATAAATCGGACAGCATCGGCTCCCTTCTGATGCCTGGAATCGGATGCCAAATAGGCATCCGATTCCGGCATAAAATCGTAGCCTCCGCCTCCAGCCTGAAAAAAAGAATATGCTTACCTATGCCCGAGCCCCCGCCGTCTCCCACCGGCTCCCGCTGTCTCCCGGTGTCCTCACGCTGTCTGCAGAGGTCTTCTATTGCTGTGCAGGACCTGCCGTGATGTCACAGTCACATGGCCGCAGGTTACACCATGGTAACCTGCAGTCATGTGACTGACATTACGGCAGGTCCTGTACAGCAGTAGAAGACCTCTGCAGACAGCGTGAGGACACCGGGAGCCAGCGGGAGACGCCGGGAGACGGCGGGGACTCGGGCATAGGTGAGCATATTCTTTTTTTTTTTTTTTTTTTTAACCCCTGCTCTCCCAGTTTGGTGCAGTTTTACTGTACTGAGCATGCTCAGTACAATAAAATCGGGTCCGAGGACACATCCGATGTCTCCTCGGACCGTGCTCCATAGGGCCCCATGATAAATTGATCGGACCAAATCGGATGTGCACTAAATGGCATCCGATTTGGTCCGATCCTATATTGTCTGATTTTGTTTTCGGTGCAAAAATCAGAGCATGCTCCGATTTTTGCACCGAAAATAAAATCGGACAGAATCGGATCGGACCAAATCAGATGGCATTTAGTGCACATCCGATTCGGTCCGATGCCCATAGGGCTGCATGGGGCCCAAAATCGGTCCGATGCTGTCCGATTGGAGGCAATTTTAGGGTTTCCACGCCAAGCAAGTCCTGAGGCTTGCCTTTAAGATTGTGTAGGTTGGGCCCTGGCTGCATAAAGCAATGCTGTGACCCCCTCTGTTCTGTACTAGCTGTAGGACAAGCAGATTGAACCCTTCTCTTGGCTGTATTTCTACTTAGCTCTCCTGGGCTCTATAGTGCAGCTGTGTCTCTTTAGCTTTACAGTGAACGGGGCAGTGTATAACTATCCTTTCTCCGGATTTGGCCACTGGGTGTATAATCCCTTACGATCTCAGTCTCCGGTGACCATACTATACTTAATTCTGGGCTTGCTGGCACTACTACCACTCCCAGATCTTCCTTCTCTCCTCCTCAGGCCCTCGCTATGGGCTCCACACACTGTCAGTTTCCTTGGATCGGCCTAACACGGCTCCTGTCCCAAAGATCACTTTCCTCTCCTCCTTCTGCTCTGCTCAACTGTCACTTCAGCTCTCCTTACAGGAAGTGACTAGCTCCGCCCCCTGCACCTGCATATCTAGGGGACCTCGACTAACGTCAGCAACTGACCTGACCTCAGCTGTTAGAGCTCCCACTACAGGCCCAGGTTGGGATATGTTATATTTGTGCTTCACCTGGTGGATGCTTTGCCTCCAATCTTGTAATGTGATTACCGGACCCCGAGGCGCCACACTTCTCCCTTGGTTAATTTCAGTACTCCCGGACTGGGAAAACATATAAAAACATAACATAGCATAACAGGAATTAATAACAGAGTTTCAAAAGAAAAATGACAAAAAACAAGCAAAGTTACTTGAAAAGCAGTCCAACAAAAAGAATAAAAGTTCAAAAAGTAATAAAAGTCTTTATATTTACTCAGCCTGACAGGCCAGTTTGCCCGTGCAGCCCCGGTGGTAATCTTCTTGCATTGACACTCCAGTGTCCTTATCACCACCGGGCTGCTAAAAGTCATATAAAAAAATTACAATATTCTCCAACTATTTACAAGAGTACATTAACTTTTCTAACTAAAATTCGTGTATATACACTATGTACATTACAAATTTTACTTCCCTCTCCGGAGCTAATCATCTCTATACCGAGCTGGAACCAGACCTTTGTTGCTACTCATTGACCTATGCAATACTGGTGCTTCTGTCAGGGTATTTAAATCTGTATCAGTATCAGCTATGTGTGGATTGTGTACACTATTACACTATGTGTACACTATTGTTTAGTGCTTGTGATTCTAGTGGAATAACAGGTACGCTCTGACTCACCCGGGGACTGACAGGTTCCTCTATGGCACGAGGGGTGTCGTATTCATCAAAGTCTTCAGCCCGTAAGGTCCTGGCGGGTGGATCAGTCACTGGCATAGAGGAAGTGAGCACTGTAACCACAATGGCTACATCAAGCTGAAGCCAATCTAAAGCAGGGAGGTCACCCAGCATGGTATGGATTATCTCCTCTTTTTCTGGTTTGTGAACAGGCATTGACAAGCCCAGTTCAGGACTCCTTAGCTGTACAGGACATCATTTCAAATGGTCTCGGGAGACAGTAGCTGTGGTTTCTCCCCCATCCCGGCTTATCAAGCAAACCTTCTGAGGATCAAGATGAGACGGCATCACAGTGTAGGGCTCGACCTCCCATTGGTCATCTAATTTGTGGATCCGCCGTTTCTGCTTCAGGACCTGCTCCCCTGGTTCCAGAGGGCCGGCTGGCGCATTTTGGTTGTAGACCGTCTCTTGCTTCTCCCGAGCCTGAGCCAGATTTCTCTTCTCACATTCTTGTACCTGGCGATACTTCTGTTGGCGCTCAGCATCATAGTTCATCTCCGGGAGGTTACTTTCAGGGGTCAATACCCCCATTTCAAGGTCAATGGGCAGCTTACCAGGTCTACCTCTCATTAGGTAAGCAGGATTGAAATTGGTGGAATTTACTGGAATATTATTATAGATATCCACTAGATCTGGCAGCCTTTCTTCTGGCCACATGTTCCTTTCTTCTATTGGAAGGGTCTTCAGCAAATCCATCACAATTCGGTTCATTTTTTCACATAAACCATTTGTCTGCGGATGATAAGGTGTAGTCTGGATCTTCTTACACCCATAATGATTGCAGAATTCCTGAAACACTTCCGCTTCAAAGGTCGGACCTTGATCAGTTAATACCTGCTCCGGGTAACTATGAGGCTTACAGAAGTACATTTGAAAGGCTTGAGTGGCGGTTCTTGCCATCTGATCTTTCACAGGTACCACTACCAAGAATCGAGAGTAGTGGTCCACGATTGTGAGGGCGTAGACATAGCCGGATCGACTTGGGGTCAATTTCACGTGATCCAAAGCCACCAACTTCAGGGGCTTCTTAGTGACAATAGGTCGCAGTGGAGCCCTCTTGCTATCATGATCTTTCCTGCAAAGACTACAAGGGCCACAGTTCCTGCACCATTCCTCAATGGTTGGTCTCATACCAATCCAATAAAATCTTTCCCGCAGCAGGACCTCCAGCTTCTTCCAGCCGAAGTGTCCGGCCCTATCGTGATAGTCTTCCAGAACTATCCGGGCGTCCTTTCTTGGGATCACTATCTGCCATACTAGTTTTTGAGTTCTGGGGTTAATATGCTGTCGGCATAGTTTACCGGCATAGATAAACAGCCTTCCTTTATCCTTCCAGAGTTGCAATGCCTCCACTGGGGCATCTGGGCTTGGGTGTGCCCGTGCTTGGTGCAGTAAGTCTTTGACCAGATTCAAAGCTGGATCACCATCTTGCATCTCAGCCCAGTTGTGATGAGGCAACGGATTTATGGTAACTTCCTGCTTCCGGGGTCGCTGGTCACTCACTTCATAAGAGCATTAGGACACATGCTTACAGTGGAAGGCCGGACACTCTACCTCTTCCAACTCATCCAAGTCTTCTCCATCATTCTGAAGATGGGGCATTCTAGATAAAGCATCAGCTTTGGCATTCTTTCGCCCGACTTTGTACTTGATGGTGAAGCTATAGTTAGATAGTCTGGCCATCCATTGTTGTTCCATCACACCTAGCTTAGCTTTTCTAAGTGAGTCAGGGGATTATTGTTGGTATAAACCGTGAATTTAGCAGCTGCCAGATAGTGCTTGAATCGTTCAGTCACGGCCCACACTACGGCTAGGAATTCAAGCTTGCATGAGCAATAGTTATAAGAATTCCTCTCAGTAGGCCTAAGTTTCCTGCTGGCATAGGCGATTACTTTTTCTTTTCCATTCTACTTCTGCGCTAGTACAGCCCCCAATCCTACATTGCTAGCATCGGTATATAAGATAAATCATTGGTTGTAGTCTGGGTAAGCCAAGATCTCTTCCCCAGTCAATGCTTTCTTCAGCTGTTGAAACGAGTCTTCCTCCTCGGTTCCACACTTGACAGCCGACTCGGGCCCCTAGCTTTCTGTGTCTGACCCTCTAGAAGATTTTGCAGGGGTGCAGCCATTTGGGTAAAGCCTCTGATGAACCAGCGGTAATAGCCTACCAGTCCTAGGAACTGCTGCACTTCCTTAAGGGTGTTAAGCTTTGGCCAACTTTGGATGGCAGTGATCTGTGCGCTTACTATATGGCCTAGGTACTGTACCTTAGGTTTGAGGAGATGACACTTGGTTTCACCTTCAGGCCGAACTTGGACAGCGCCTCGAAGACTTCAGCTAGATGCTTCAGGTGGTCCTTGTATGTCTTCGAGTATAGGATGACGTCGTTTAGGTACAACAACATGGTCTCAAAGTTCAGGTGACCCAAACAGCATTCCATAAGCCTTTGGAATGTTCCCGGGGCATTGCAGAGTCCTAACTGCATACAGTTTAATTCATTTAGGCCCACAAATGTGTTAAAGGCGGTCTTTTCGTGGTCAGCCTCTGCTACAGGGACCTGCCAGTACCCACTGGTGAGATCAAGAGTGGAGAAATAGTTAGCTGTTCTCAAAGCGGCTAATGACTCCTCTATCCTAGGGAATGGGTATGCGTCTTTGTGTGTAATGCGATTGATCTTTCTATAATCTACATACATCCTCATAGTCCCATCCTTATTCTTCACTAGGACTAGTGGAGCTGCCCATGGGCTACAGCTATTCCTAATCACTCTAGCCTCCTTCATTTCCCGTAACATCTCCTTTGCGCATTGGTAATGTGATGGTGGTATAGGCCTGTAACTTTCCTTGATAGGTGGGTGATCCCCGGTTGGTATACAATGCTGTACTCCCTTTGCCTGCCCAAAGTCTAATGGATCCTTGCTAAAAATCTGTGTAAATTCTCTAACTACCCAGTATACTCCCCGCTAATGGTGTAAGAGTGTTGAGTTGGTGCCGACGTGCAACTGCTGACACCAACCTTCTAACTTTTCTTTTGAGCCGTTGTCCTCAGCCGTGTTATGCAACTCTAAGGGCTCCACAAATGGTAATTGCATTTTTTATCAACTGTATATAATTTAGCAATAGTAGCATACCGGGGTAACTTAACCTCTTCCTCCCCACAGTTCAAAATGCGTACAGGTACCCTCCCGTTGCGGACATCAACAGCACCTCTGGCTGACAGTGGACCGGCTATCCGAATACACAGGTTCTACCATTGCCTGGTAACTTTAAGGCTCACAGCCGCCCTACACCAGATTAACATTTCACTCGCGGAGGTACTACAATGGGAAAAGTGTCACTTACTCTTACGCTGCCTATCTCACCTCTAGACAGTTCCACCTGCTGTTTTTGGACCAGAACCCAGATCTCCTGCTGCAGGGTCCTTTGTTGTCTGTTGGCATGTTCAGCGTCCTGTTGTAACAATACAATAACCTCTGACAAACATTTGTCAATTACATTTGTTCCTATCGTTACCATTGGGGTTTCTGCTTTGCGATCAACATCTATTATTATCAAACCTACATCATGCAACTCCACCCGCCCCACTTTCATAGTCACTTCCTTAAATCCCACTTGGGGTACAGATCCCCCATTACTTGCAACTATAGTAAAATTGTCAACCGGACTATAAGTAATAGTAGAGTCTGCCCAATAACGTTTGTAAAGGATATGGGGTATTGAGGTGATCTGCGACCCGGTGTCCAGTAGAGCGTTCATGGGGATTCCGTCCAGTACGATAGGCAGAATGGGTCGTCTCCCCACATACTGGTTACACCAGTTCGACGGGCCGGAAAGGTCTACTCCTGGGGGGTGGCCCCCTGCCCCTGGGATTTCTCGTTTAAAGAACAAAATCGAGCAAGGTGTCCTGCCTCATCGTAACAGCGACAAATGGGTCTTCCTGTGGTGTCATAGAGGTTGGTGACTCTGCCTTGGCTGGTGAAACTTTTCCTCCGACGCATCCAGGGGACATCATCAGAGCTTGAGGCTAGGCTGATTCTCCTCGACGATCCAATTACTTGCATATCTTTCACAGTTTTAGCCAAGTCAGCCATACCTTGAGTGAGCTGCTGCAGGTGAAGGCATATACTTTCTGGGGTAAAAGGTGCGAGAGCTTGTACGCTGGCCCTTGCAGAGATCGGGGAAGAGGACATCATGTCAGTAGAATAGGTTGTTGCCACTTGTGGTGAGGGCACAGGGCTGCGATCTGGGTCTTCCTTTAGCAACCGAAGAACCCGATCTTTGAAGGCTGTAAAATCCTCATCAGGATGCTGCGAAAACAGGGTCTGCATTTGGACCCGAGTAATGGAGTCTCGTAAGCCCTCAATAAACCGGGTCCTCAACATTTAGCTCTCATTTGGTGCACTATCAGGGTCAGCCTGTTTCATAGCCTTCAGGGCCTCCTGTAGGGTTAAAGCATAACTGCACACACTGTCCTGCATCCCTTGTTTGCATCCAAAGAACCGAACTTTCAATTCAGAAGCTGTCCGGGTCTCAAAAGCTTCTTTTAATTTGGCATAAACTTGTGTTACAGTTGCTTTATCATTATCAGACCAGCTTTTGCCTCCCACCGAGCTTCACCTTCCAATTGGCCAATTATCATAGCTACACGCTGGCTTATGTCATAGGGTACAGTTCAAATACACCTTTCATCCACTCATGGAAGTCACTGAGGGTATCAGGGGCCCCTGAATACTGCGGGAGCTACTTTGCACCAGGGACATATGGCAGGTTGAACGGCATGGGAGCGGTGAGCGGAGGTATCACATTCTCAGCATCTCCAACGGCATCGCCGCATCTCTCCTCCTCGGAGGCAGACATTGTTTCCCTTTGGTGAATCATAGCCCTCACTGAGTTTCAGTTAATATCACTCGCTTCCGGCAAGACCTCCCGGTGCCAAGTGTTTTTCTGCATCACGTAGTTACATTGCTTCACTGACGTAAGAGCGAGGGGCGGGGCTTATCTTCACGCCTTTCTCAACTGTCACATGGTCCCCTCTTCTCCTGCTCTCCGTGTGACGTAGCACAAATTAACTCAGACTTCGAGACACCCGTTGACAGTTATGAGGCACAGCGATGACGCAGTTATGGCGCAGTAATGCGGCCAATTTCACAGTTCACAGTTCAATAAAGTTAATAACACAGTCCTTAGGCAAACTTAATCCAGTTTAACTGGATTTGGTTAGTCCTGTTTGTGACGCCAATTTTTGTATTGCCCTCAGGTCTATGGGTTACTCAGGACTGGTCCTTATTCTCTGCTAACAGGGGGATGTCACGGTGGTGGTCATGGACCCTTTCTGTGGCCCTGGAGGAACCGCAATTAAAAAGGGAAAAAAATCAAAATACAAATAAGAGTTTGTCATCGACATCACCTGTGGGATGCGGCCGGATATGACCACCGCTGCTTATCTCAGCTTCAGGGGATGATGTTAGGATGCAGCAGGATGATAAACCCTCAAGAGGTAGGGCTAGGATGATCCCTGAGCTGGTGATAATAATTGTTATTGGTGTTGATGGGGATGCATGAATTAGCTCAAACAATGATGTGGAGACACAAGAGTAACAGTCTTTTCTTTACCTTTAATGGGGGAACTTAGATGGTACCGGGTACTGTTCTCTAAAGTTCACGGGGTCCAGAGCGTGGAGGCAATTTTAGGCTTTCCACGCCAAGCAAGTCCTGAGGCTTGCCTTTTAGATTGTGTTCGTTGGGCCCTGGCTGCATAAAGCAATGCTATGACCCTCTCTGTTCTGTACTAGCTATCTTCTACTATACACTAAAGGGGAAAAATAGCGCAAAATAGGGTCTTAACTGTGTGATTAAAGGTCATATAGTTGTGTGTTGTGCTCACCTTTTTAGGTTGTGCTCAGTCACCACACCTTAAATGTGTATCCGGCTGCTGCACCTCCCAATAAAAATGATGATCTCCAAAGAAAAAGAAAGAACAACTATATAGTTTGATATATTCATAAAATCCCACTTCAAATGTTCACACTTTCTTAAAAAACCTTCACATTTAACATGGTAAATTAAATGTAGAATTTTTCTATCCATTTATATAAAACATTCTATTCCATTGTACTACTCACTTTTAGTGGCATTGTAGACTCTAGCTTATTATCTATCTGTCCATCCCATGCCTTTTAGGATATCACCCATTCAATTACCACTACTCTATCATTGAGCTTGGAATACTGCCCATTCTATATTATATATGTGTTGTCCACTATTAGTTTAGATTACTCCCTCAACACTGCTACATCAAACCGGGATTTTACTTTAAGATTACCACCTTTGGCATATTAGTATATGCACTACCCTCTAATGGTTCAGTTACTCCCTCACCAACACATCGGGACTTTTCACTTGGTAAACCACTCAATATATATTTGTGTGTGCACTACCCTCTATTGCTCCCTCAACACTGCTACATTTAATCGTGACTTTTACATTTGGATAGTCATCCAATACAAATTTATGTGTGCGCTACCCTCTATCACTCCCTCAACACTACTACATCAAGACTTCATATTGATTTAAATTACCGCCCCTTTTATCTTGCACTGACATTTATATCTCTCCCTCAAATCATATATATATATATATCCTCACAGTTCTTTTTATCTGAATAGATCACTGATCTCATTCAGACCATTAGGTCTTAATGTTCTTAGTTTATGTATCCAATATATTTCTTTTCTTGATGGCACCTGATCTCTATTATTTGTTTCAGGGGGAACAAAATCTATGGGGAGAACAGTGATTTTAGCGTTCTTATTGTGTATATTCGCACAGTGTCTGGATACACCGTGCGACATTAGTCCCTCTTTAATGTTGAACCTATGTGAGTTCACCCTGTTATGTAATTGCTGGGACATTTTTCCAATATAATATTTCCCACATTCACATTTTAACCGATAGATTACACAGCATGATTGACAATCCAAGTAAACATTTATCTGGAAAGTATTCTTCCCTTGATCACAGCTAAAAGTGGAGGTTCCATCCCCTATCATTTTGCAACAGAGGCACCTCCTCTCATTGCATCTATACTGTATGCTCCCTTTTGTACAGGAAAAAACATTTTTGTTAGTCCCTCTTTTTTATTTTTTATTCTACTCGGTGCTAGTAGATTTTTAATAGTGGGAGCTTTTCTAAATGTTATACCTGGTTTTTCTGGTAATAATTTACATAATAGTATTCCTAATATATGCATTTTGTCTAGAAAATGTTGTTAAAAAATTAAAACTACGATGATTTTCTGTCTTTTCTATTTGTGGTTTTGGGGCTATGAGGGTATTTTGTTCTAAATCTACATTATCATTATATGCCCGCTGTATCATTTTCTTGGGATATTTCTTGTTTAAAAATCTTTCTTTTAATATTTGTGATTGATCTATAAAATCTTTTTTCTGGCTACAGTTTCTCCTTATACGTCTATATTAGTTCCCTGGGATATTGTTTAACCACTTTTTATAGTGCGCGCTATTATAATCGATATAGCTATTTGAATCAACTTTTTTAAAATAATTTTTTGTTAAAATCATACTATTTTCGTGGAAAATTGTAAGATCTAAAAAATCGATCGCTTTTTTATTAAAAGTAGGAGAAAAAGTTAGACCCCAGCTATTATTCTGTATGTATCCTATAAATTGGTGTAGATCATTTCTTGCATCAACATATATGAATATTAAACTAGATGGCAGCCCGATTCTGAAGAATCGGGTAGTCTAGAATATATATATATAGTTTATTTAGTAATAGTTAGGGGAGTGCGGTGAAATTAATTGTGTGTGTACAGGTGGCTCAGGGGTCAGCAGTGAGTGCGGTGGCTCAGGGGTCAGCAGTGAGTGCGGTGGCTCAGGGGTCAGCAGTGAGGGCGGTGGCTCAGGGGTCAGCAGTGAGGGCGGTGGCTCAGGGGTCAGCAGTGAGGGCGGTGGCTCAGGGGTCAGCAGTGAGTGCGGTGGCTCAGGGGTCAGCAGTGAGGGCGCAGGCTCAGGGGTCAGCAGTGAGGGCGGTGGCTCAGGGGTCAGCAGTGAGGGCGGTGGCTCAGGGGTCAGCAGTGAGGGCGGTGGCTCAGGGGTCAGCAGTGAGGGCGGTGGCTCAGGGGTCAGCAGTGAGGGCGGTGGCTCAGGGGTCAGCAGTGAGGGCGGTGGCTCAGGGGTCAGCAGTGAGGGCGGTGGCTCAGGGGTCAGCAGTGAGGGCGGTGGCTCAGGGGTCAGCAGTGAGGGCGGTGGCTCAGGGGTCAGCAGTGAGGGCGGTGGCTCAGGGGTCAGCAGTGAGGGCGGTGGCTCAGGGGTCAGCAGTGAGGGCGGTGGCTCGAGGGGCGGGTCAGGCAGCAGTGAGGGCGGTGGCTCAGGGGTCAGCAGTGAGGGCGGTGGCTCAGGGGTCAGCAGTGAGGGCGGTGGCTCAGGGGTCAGCAGTGAGGGCGGTGGCTCAGGGTCAGCAGTGAGGGCGGTGGCTCAGGGGTCAGCAGTGAGGGCGGTGGCTCAGGGGTCAGCAGTGAGGGCGGTGGCTCAGGGGTCAGCAGTGAGGGCGGTGGCTCAGGGGTCAGCAGTGAGGGCGGGCTCAGGGGTCAGCAGTGAGGGCGCAGCCTCAGGGGTCAGCAGTGAGGGCGGGGGCTCAGGGGTCAGCAGTGAGGGCGAGCCTCAGGGGTCAGCAGTGAGGGCGCAGCCTCAGGGGTCAGCAGTGAGGGGCGCAGGCTCAGGGGTCAGCAGTGAGGGCGCAGCCTCAGGGGTCAGCAGTGAGGGGGCAGGCTCAGGGGTCAGCAGTGAGGGCGCAGGCTCAGGGGTCAGCAGTGAGGGCGCAGGCTCAGGGGTCAGCAGTGAGGGGCAGGCTCAGGGGTCAGCAGTGAGGGCGCAGGCTCAGGGGTCAGCAGTGAGGGCGCAGGCTCAGGGTCAGCAGTGAGGGGGCAGGCTCAGGGGTCAGCAGTGAGGGCGCAGGCTCAGGGGTCAGCAGTGAGGGCGCAGGGTCACAGGGGTCAGCAGTGAGGGGCAGGGGTCAGCAGTGAGGGCAGCAGTGAGGGTCAGCAGTGAGGGCGCTCAGGGGTCAGCAGTGAGGGCGCAGGGGTCAGCAGTGAGGGCTCAGGGGTCAGCAGTGAGGGCTCAGGGGTCAGCAGTGAGGGCTCAGGGGTCAGCAGTGAGGGCGCAGGCTCAGGGGTCAGCAGTGAGGGCGCAGGGGTCAGCAGTGAGGGCGCAGGGGTCAGCAGTGAGGGCGCAGGGGTCAGCAGTGAGGGGCGGTGGCTCAGCTGAGGGGTCAGCAGTGAGGGCGGTGGCTCAGGGGGCCAGGGTGAGAGCGGGTGGCTCAGGGGTCAGCAGTGAGGGCGGTGGCTCAGGGGTCAGCAGTGAGGGCGGTGGCTCAGGGGTCAGCAGTGAGGGCGCAGGGGTCAGCAGTGAGGGCGCAGGGGTCAGCAGTGAGGGCGCGAGGGGTCAGCAGTGAGGGCGCAGGGGTCAGCAGTGAGGGCGCAGGGGTCAGCAGTGAGGGCGCAGGGGTCAGCAGTGAGGGCGCAGGGGTACAGCAGTGAGGGCGCAGGGGTCAGCAGTGAGGGCGCAGGGGTCAGCAGTGAGGGCGCGCAGGGGTCAGCAGTGAGGGCGCAGGGGTCAGCAGTGAGGGGCGCAGGGGTCAGCAGTGAGGGCGCAGGGGTCAGCAGTGAGGGCGCAGGGGTCAGCAGTGAGGGCGCAGCATGAGGGTCAGCAGTGAGGGCGCAGGGGTCAGCAGTGAGGGCGCAGGGGTCTGCAGCAGTGAGGGCGCAGGGGTCAGCAGTGAGGGCGCAGCCCGAGGGGTCAGCAGTGAGGGCGCAGCCTGAGGGGTCAGCAGTGAGGGCGCTCAGGGGTCAGCAGTGAGGGCGGGGCTCAGGGGTCAGCAGTGAGGGCGGGGCTCCAGGAGGGTCAGCAGTGAGGGCGGTGGGCTCAGGGGTCAGCAGTGAGGGCGGTGGCTCAGGGGTCAGCAGTGAGGGCTCAGGGTGTGGGGCTCAGGGGTCAGCAGTGAGGGCGGTGGCTCAGGGTCAGCAGTGAGGGCTAGGGTGTCAGCAGGTGAGGGCTCAGGGTCAGCAGTGAGGGGCCAGGGGTCAGCAGTGAGGGCGCAGGGGTCAGCAGTGAGGGCGCAGGGGTCAGCAGTGAGGGCGCAGGGGTCAGCAGTGAGGGCGCAGGGGGTCAGCAGTGAGGGCGCAGGGGTCAGCAGTGAGGGCGCAGGGGTCAGCAGTGAGGGCGCAGGGGTCAGCAGTGAGGGCGCAGGGGTCAGCAGTGAGGGCGCAGGGGTCAGCAGTGAGGGCGCAGGGGTCAGCAGTGAGGGCGCAGGGGTCAGCAGTGAGGGCGCAGGGGGGTCAGCAGTGAGGGCGCAGGGGTCAGGCTGAGTGAGGGCGCAGGGGTCAGCAGTGAGGGCGCAGGGGTCAGCAGTGAGGGCTCTCAGGGGTCAGCAGTGAGGGCGCAGGGGTCAGCAGTGAGGGCGCAGGGGTCAGCAGTGGAGGGCGCAGGGGTCAGCAGTGAGGGCTCAGTGGTCAGCAGTGAGGGCGCAGGCTCAGTGGTCAGCAGTGAGGGGCGATAGTCCATGACACGCTTGTAAATGATAACATTTTCTGCCAAAACATTTCCACAGATGTGGATGGACTCGAAACTGGCCATAAACAAATTTGCATAAGTTGGTGCCACCTTTGAGCCCATCGCGGTACCGAGTATCTGATGGAACATCTTATCATTGAACGAGAAAAAATTGTTTTTTAACACGAATTCCATACTATCGAGAATTCTTCTGTAATTCAGGAAACCTATTGTCTCTCTCCACAAAGGTTTGGAAGCATTTCAAACCAATATTGTGATCTATATTCGAATATAGTGATGCAACATCAACAGATATAAATATATATGATTCTTTCCACGTCATATGTTTAATCAAATCAATAAAATGCGCTGAATCTCTTAAATAACTCGGTAATTGAGCCACCCAGGGAATCATCAGTTTACCTATATGGGATACTAAATTAGAAGTAAGCGCTGCTATTCCCGATATTATAGGTCTACCAGGAGGGCACTGTTGATCCTTATGTATCTGTGGTAGATAGTAGTAAAAAAAGTGGGTTTTTCACTCTCAAAAAATCAGCCTCATTTTTATTCAACACTCCATTGAAAACACCTTTAGCTATATGTTGGTTATATTTTATAATTGCTTGTAAATAACAAGTTTTCATATGTCATTGTATCTGAAAGGATTCTTTCTGCTTCCAACATATAATTTACCCGATCTTGTACAACTACATCCCCCCCTTTATCAGCCTGTCTGATTATAATATCAGTATTATTTTTCAAGCTCTGTAAACCATTCTGTTCTGATCTGTTTAGATTCATATTATTGCTATCCATTTTTGTTTCTTCCAATTTCTCGAAGTCTTTCAACACCAAATGACAAAACGTTTTAACATGATGGCCCTGATATTGAATCGGATAAAAGTGGGATGTTTTTTTTTTATGTAGTGTGGTGTGATTTTATTCTATCCAAATCAGGACCTTCCTGATCATTAGATTCTAGTAAACCCGCAAAGTATCTTTTTAATGTTAATTTTCTGATAAATATCTGCAAGTCCATGTATAAATACAAATTCCTTGAATCATACGAAGGACAAAATGACAACCCTTTTTCTAATAATCGTATTTCTTCTTCATTGAGGGAATAAGTGGATAGATTGAAAATATTATTTTTCTTTTTATTCAAGGTAGATATATTTTCATCTACTATTCATTTGTTTTGTTTCTTTTTGCCCCCTCTGGTCCCTCTATAGGTATTTTTCTTTTTTTGTCGCTCCCCTGTAGATATTTTAAAATTGTATTTTGCCCTGGGATTACCCTGGGTAAAAAAGGCACTAAACCATCCTGGTTTCCAGTGTTATCTATTAATACCATCTTATCTTTATTTACATCAGGTTCTTCTAAATTAAGGATATTAGTTGTTATAATCTCTTTTCCAGAGAGATCAATCATATCTATATTTTCTCGCACATTCGCCTCATTTTTCTTATTTACTTTTGAGTTCTTAGGCCGGTTTCACACTGCGGCGTGATCCGGTCCGGTTCGGTCCGGTCTGGGATGATCCAGACAGTTGCGGACCGGATCTGCACACAGGACTGGGGGGCTATTATGCCCTCCGGTCCGGTGTGCAGCGCACGCAGCTGCAGCCACTGACAGGTCAGGACCGCGGGCGCATATCCAAGGTGTCCATGTTTTCTCAAAGGCATCATGGGAACTAAATGAGAGAGCCGCTAGTTCGGCTGCACGGTACACCGAGTCAATTTCACACATAAGTTGGGGCTTTGTAGGGGTCAGATTAGAGTTCCAGTGGGCAGAAATAAGAAGTCTACATGCTGCTATAATGTTAGAGCAGTGATGGGCAACCTTTTGAGCTTGGTGTGTCAAAATTCGCCAAAAAACCGCGCATAAATCGGGAGGTGTGTCACCTTGAGAAAAAAAACCCTAATTTTACGATATTTATAGTTTAAATAACAAATATGTATAATTATTTAACTTACCTGCTTAGTGACTTCTTTGTTAATCTGTCAGTTGGTTTCTTTTGTTGGTCTTGCTGTTATTTAACCTGTGTGGGGTGCCATGAACTAAGTCAGATAAGTGAGGGGGAGGGGGAATTCTTCCAGTGATGGCGAACCTGTGGCAGTCCAGCAACAGCTGGACTGCCACACTGCCACAGGTTCGCCATCACTGATTTAGTGACTTTTTTGTTGCTGAATTTCATTGGCTAAAATAAATCTTCAATTGAAGGTTGGTATTTTGTACACTTCAAGGCCAAGCAAGCGCTACTAAGGTTATCTGTCAAAATGTCTATTTATATTCCACGTTCTGCTTACTACCGTTTCACTACATAGAACGCAAAATGATCTGCCATTTTTTTCTATAATGCCATACATCTCAGTCCATGTCTCTTGAAAGGGTCGGCTACTGCTACTACCACTTCCTTTACTTAACCTTGGTTTTTTTGGCTTCTCCATAAGAGGGGCAGTGACAGAAGATTTATAGATAGCCCTGCAGGCAATTGGGGGTTAACTGTCTTTTAGGAAAGGGCAGAGTTAATAAGCAGAAATAGGGATTAATAGGGTGCGCAACAATAATAGTGGTGAAATGGAGTCTGTACTATGCTGCAAGATGGCGTTCCTTATGTAAATTAATGGCGGGAAACGGCACCCATAGCACAGGCCTCTTCCAGCCTCCCCCTCACTTATCTCAGTAATGGCCAATCACACATTCATGACACCCCAGATTCTGCCCAGAACCTTTCACTGCAGTATGGTTGCTGTAGTAATCACTGGACCTCCAGACAGCGATCACAGGGCCTCAGATATGCGTCCCCCACAGCGTTCCGCTGCTCCCTGCTGTGCCAGCCAGAAGTTCCGCTTACCGGAAGTCCCAGGACTAGACGCTCTGTGCCGGAGCTCTGCTGTTCTGGCTACAGACCTCCAGCACATTTTTTTTTCCTCAGCTGTAGTTAGTGATGGGCGAGTCCTAAATTACTCGGAATCGCTTGACTCTAGTCTAGCGAGTCCGAGCCCGGGACTCGCTACTCGTTGCGAATCTAGCGAGTCCAATGTTAATGAATGGGGAAGCGAGTAATAGCGAGTAATGTGTGATTTACAAATCGCAGATGTCTCGGAAAGCGCTCGCATTGCCGTGTCGGAAACCCGACTCACAACAGTTTTTTGCTGCTGTGTCTGTGTCTGTGGTTTTTATCCAAATAGCGAGTCTAGTTTCTCCGGCGGCCGCGTGTCACTGAAAATGGCTTCGCGTGTCAGTGCTGACACGCGTGTCATAGGTTCGCCATCACTGTGTTAGAGGCTAATTTAGAGATGTATATCTCTTTCGGCCAAGTGTACAGATTGAGCAGCGCTGTGAGAGGTGTCAGGACCACCTCACGTTGCAAAACATCTGAAAGTAATTTCGACACCATTTTCCAATGTTCTTGAATAATGGGGCATTGCCACCATATGTGGAAATATGTTCCTAGGTCAGCATTGCATCTCCAGCAGGAGCCCAGTGTCAAGGGGTGCCATCTATGTAGTTGTATAAGAGTGCGGTACCATCTCGTTACTACCTTGTAAGAGTTTTCTTGTAGTTTTACACAAGGGGGGGGACCGTGGGATCCTCTATGTATTTGTCTAATTTGCTGGTCTGAGAACTCTATCTGGAGGTCTCGTTCCCAAAGGCACAAGAAGTCTCTCTTGATGTGTGCAATGTCTAGTGTTAATTGTTTATAGATCAGTGATAAGCTTTTGAGACTCTATGGCCTCTTCATAAGGCTTTATAATAACACAATATCTGAAGACACACACACACACACACACACACACACACACACACACACACACATATATATATATACATACAGTACATATACAGGGTGGGATAATGCAGTGTACATAAGACAAGTGACGTGAGCCCGAATATAGTGGTCAGTCTTGGGAGGGGGGAAGAGCAGCTGGGGAAGTAAACTCAGAGTTCAGAGATAAGAGGCACAGATAGTTTTATTGTCCTCTGATTAGTGGTTGGTCTGAGGCTGCATTCACACATTGCGTATTTTGCGCGCTTTTTTAGGCTGGGTTCACATTTGCGGACCCCTCCGCAGCGTTCTGTGGAGGGGATCCGCAATGTGACCGCAGCGGCCGCGAGCTCCTATCTTTATAATGGGAGCGCACGGTGCTGCGCTTGACCGCTCATGACCGTGCGCACACACCCATTCATTTCCATATGTGATCTGTGCGCAGGCGGATGCCTGCACACAAATCACACAGTCTCGTCCGCACCAGGAATGCAACATGTCGCGTCTCTGGTGCGGACGAGACTGTGTGATTGCACACAGATCACATATGGGTGTGAATGGGTGCGCAGCACCGTGCGCTCCCATTATAAAGATAGGAGCTCGCAGACGCTGCGGTCACATTGCAGATCCCCTCCGCAGAAGACTGCGGAGGGGTCCGCAAATGTGAACCCAGCCTTACGCGCGCTTTTCAAAATACGCAATGTGCCTTTTGTCTGCCAGCAAAGTGAATGGGAAATTCACTTTGCAGTGCAGACATTGCGCAAAAATACGCAGTGCGTTTTCAGGGAGACAGCGCAGCTGTGTAAAGAATTGATATGTCAATTGTTTACGCAGCTGCTCCTGCATTTTCTCCCTGTGATGTCACAGAGGGGAGGAAGACTCCTGCTTCCTCCTCCCCTCTGTGACATGTATGACCGCCCATTAGATTTCACAGTGTATTAATATACACTGCAAAATCTAAATTAAAGACAAGTGTATGAAAAATAAAAAAGAATCACATACTTTACCTCTCCGACGCCTTTTCCCGCTGTCCGGTTCCAAGTGAGATGTCTTCTGCCAGGACATGTGGTGACGTCAGAGAGGCGTTCCCGGGCACTCGCGGTCATGTGATACATATCAGATGACCGCGAGCAGCCAATCAGCGCCGGGAACGCCCCTCTGACGTCACCATAGGTCCTGGCAGAAGACATCTCACTTGGAACCGGATACCGGACAGCAGGAAAAGGCGTCGAAGAGGTGAAGTATTCTGTTTTTTTTTATTTTCCATACACTTGCTTTTGTTTAATTTAGATTTCACAGTGTATATTAATACACTGTGAAATCTAATGGGGCTGTCATACATGTCACAGAGGGGAGGAGGAAGCAGGATTCTTCCTCCCCTCTGTGACATCACTGCGCTTTCTGGAGTAAAGAAAGCGCAGTGTGTGAAAGCCCCTGCGTATTTTGTTGCGCTTTTTTGCGCGGCCGAAAAACGCGGCAAAAAGCGCGCGCAAAAAAGCGCAGCAAAATACGCCAATGTGTGAACGCAGACTGAGACTTGAAAATTCCTCAATTAATGTAAAAATATTAAAATCTTAGACTTCTCAGTGGTTGATACCTTTCAATGGCTAACTGAAAAGATGGTAACAAATAGCAAACTTTCAAACAACTAAGTTCTCTTCTCAGGCTTTGTAAGATAAAGTCTGATGTAGCACATTATATATATATATATATATACACACACACAACATTACATGGAATACTGCAGTTCTTAAGACAAGTCAGATGGAGCAGAAGAGGAATGAGATGAGAAAAAGTTAAATTTTCATTATTTCCTTACACATTTCTTTAGATCCTGTACAGCATCTGAAGAGTTAACAAACTTCTTGGGTGTGGTTTTGAGCAGTCTGACGGGTGTAGTTTTTGGAATGGTGTCACTTTTGGTTATTTTCTGTCACATAGGCCCCTCAAAGTCAGTTCAAATGTGATGTGATCCCTAAAAAATGGTTTAACTTTTTTTTGTGAGTCAGCATGATAAAATATTATCATCTTTGACTTAAATAACATGTAAGTTGCAAAATGGGTTTTAGCAATGTGGGTGTGTTTTGTTTTTAACTTTTTTTTCCTCTCTACAAGTTTACAGTATCTTATTTTACTACCTGTAAGTTAAGGGTTAACAATTGCAGTTAAATCCTGTGGTGTAGCTACAGTCATATGAAAAAGTTTGGGCACCCCTCTCAATCTTACTCTTTTTTTGTTTAAAATAGTTTTTTTGCAACAGCTATTTCAGTGTGATATACCGTATGTAATAACTGATGGACACAGTAATATTTCAGGATTGAAATGAAGTTTATTGTACTAACCGAAAATGTGAAATATGCATTATTTCAAAAATTGACAGGTGCAGTGTTGGTGCAGTGTTTAAACTAGGGATTGGGGGGTAAAATAATTATGACATGGTGGGGATATCGGAGACATGGCTGGACGACAGCCATGACTGGGCTGTTAATTTACAGGGCTATAGTCTGTTCAGAAATGACCGTACAAATAAGCGAGGGGGAGCTGTGTGTTTATATGTAAAATCATCCTTAAAACCTATCCTTCGTGATAATATACCGTATATACTCGTGTATAAGCCGACCCGTGTATAAGCCGCCCCCCCTACTTTTGCCCCCAAAATCTGGGAAAACCTATTGACTCGTGTATAAGCCGAGGGTGGACCCCAGCACAAGTATACAGCCCCCAGCAGTGTGGTATACAGCAGCCTCCCCAGTGGTATATACAGGCCCCAGCAGTGTTACAGCAGCCTCCCCAGTGGTATATACAGCAGCAGCCCCAGCGGTAGTATACAGCAGCCCCAGTGGTAGTATACAGCAGCCCCAGTGGTAGTATACAGCAGCCCCAGAGGTATAAACAGCCCCAGTGGTAGTATACAGCAGCCCCAGTGGTAGTATACAGCAGCCCCAGTGGTAGTATACAGCAGTCCCAGAGGTATAAAACAGCCCCAGTGGTAGTATACAGCAGCCCCAGAGGTATATACAGCCCCAGTGGTAGTATACAGCAGCCCCAGTGGTAGTATACAGCAGCCCCAGAGGTATAAACAGCCCCAGAGGTATAAACAGCCCCAGTGGTAGTATACAGCAGCCCCAGAGGTATATACAGCAGCCCCAGTGGTAGTATACAGCAGCCCCAGTGGTAGTATACAGCAGCCCCAATGGTAGTATACAGCAGCCCCAGAGGTATATACAGCCCCAGTGGTAGTATACAGCAGCCCCAGAGGTATATACAGCCCCAGTGGTAGTATACAGCAGCCCCAGAGGTATATACAGCCCCAGTGGTAGTATACAGCCGCCCGCCCGCCACCCCCATCAGTATACAGGCCCCCCCCATCAGTATCCAGGGCCCCCCCTCCTTGCTCCGCAAAACCTGCAAAGTAAAATCATTATACTTATCACTGTCCTGTCGCCGCCGTCCCCGCCGCTGCCATCGCGCTCCCCGTCTTCTTCCAGCGTCTTCCGGTTTCCTGTGGTCAGCGCAGGCAATGACGTCATTGCCTGCGACCACAGGAAGCTGGAAGAAGACGGATGAAGCCGGGGATCGCGATGGCAGCGGCGGGGACGGCGGCGACAGGACAGTGATAAGTATAATGATTTTACTTTGCAGGTTTTGCATAGCAAGGAGGGGGGGCCCTGGATCCTGATGGGGGGGCCTGTATACTGATGGGGGTGGCGGGCAGGCAGCTGTATACTACCACTGGGTATATACTCGTGTATAAGCCGAGGGGGGAATTTTCAGCCCAATTTTTGGGCTGAAAAACTCGGCTTATACGCGAGTATATACGGTATGTGAATCTAATGAAAATGTAGAGTCCCTGTGGGTGGAAATAAGGGGAGGGGGAAAAAATAATTTATTGATAGGGGTTTGTTATAAGTCTCTAACAATAATGGAAGTGGAGGAGAACATCCTCATAAAGCAAATAGATGAAGCAGCGACTCAGGGAGAAGTCATTATTATGGGGGACTTCAACTACCCTGAAATATATTGGGGAACAGAAACCTGCAGTTCCAGCAAAGGTAATAGGTTTTTCACAATTATGAGAGACAATTACCTTTCACAGACGTGGATTCTTTACTGTAAGAGCAGTGAGACTGTGGAACTCTCTGCCACATGATGTTGTAATGTGTGACTCACTACTAACATTTAAGAAGGGACTAGATGCCTTTCTTGAAAAATATAATATTACCAGTTATATATACACCAGATTCTTTGATAGGGCGTTGATCCAGGGAACTAGTCTGATTGTTGTATGTGGAGTCAGGAAGGAATTTTTTCCCCAATGTGGAGATTAGTGTTGCCACATGTTTTTTTTTGCCTTCCTCTAGATCAGCATGTTAGGCTATGGGTTGAACTAGATGGACTTAAAGAGGACCTGTCACCAAACCAGGCATGGTGATCTAATTACAGCACTGGATGCAGCATGTCTGCAGCATGCAGGCAAGGGGTCACCCAGCACATGAGCAGCCCTGTACCCCGAGATAATACACTTAGAAAACTTACATGCTCCAGCCACTAAGGAGGTGGCTAGGGGCTGGAGCCGAAGGGCAGATTCACACCCCCTGCATGTGTAATCTGCCCACCGCTGCAAATCATTCTCTCCCTCTTCAGCAGCATTTAAACAGAGTTGTTGTTTTTTTCAGAACTTGCCGTTTGGCTCCACCCCTCAGGGGGAGGGGCTAAACGGACTTTCTGGGAGAGAAAAAAAAACTCTGTTTAAATGCTGCTGAAGAGGGAGAGAATGATTGGCAGCGGTGGGCAGATTACACATGCAGGAGGTGGGAATCTGCCCTTGGCTGCAGCCCCTAGCCACCTCCTTAATGGCGGAAACATGGGAATTTTCTAATGTATTATCTTGGGGTACAGGGCTTTCTCAATGCTGGGGGGCCCCTTTCCTGATGCTGCAGACTGCGCATCCCTTTCTGTAATTAGAAACACCATGCCTGGTTTGGTGACGGGGCCCCCTTTAA